>JASDQU010097175.1:0-10076 GCA_032191745.1 Picea mariana | reverse complement strand
CAAGGACATGACCATTGTAAGGGGAGAAAAACATGGGAATTATGCTCTAAATGAAGCTTTTGGGGCTCATAGGCTATGAACAAGGCTTCAAACCACCACATTTGCCCTCTAAAGGGGATATTCATCTTCCAAGAGGAATGTGGTTTCTCCTATAATTCCCTAGATAGAAACAATGGGTCTCAAGGCCTTGCCAATGGGTGTGGAAGGAAAACAGGTCCCTTAGAAGTTAGGCTCTAAATGAATCTTCTAGGGACTAAGGACCGTGAACAAGGCCAAAAACCACAAAACATGCCCTGTATCATATATTATTGTCCTTAGAGCGGGATATGGATTCCAACAAGAGGTATTATGCACTAATGATGAGTTTGAGATCATGGTTGGGGGATAAATTAAGGAAATTATCCCCTAAATTAATATTCTTGAGCTAATGGGCCATGATCAAGGCCACAACCCACAACATAGACCCTTTAAAGTGGGTCTTTGGCATACATGTGAGGTATGGATGTGATTATGAGTTTTGTTGTAGTAGGTATTGGTCTCAATACCTTGACCATAGTCAAGGGAGGAGAATAAGCGCCTTATGCCATAAATTGATCTCTAGTGCTCATTGTTCATGAACATGACCTCAAACTATGACAATAGTTTTTTATAGGTGATATTTGGCCTTAAGTGGAATGTGGGTACCATTATGAGGTCTTTCATGCTAGGGATGGGTCTTTAAGGAATTAGTCATAGTCAAGGGAATCAAATAAGGTCATTTGGCCTTAGATGAAGCATTTAGGGCCATAAATAATTCCATAAACCACATAACATGTTTTGTAAATGGGACTATTTTCCTTCAAGTGAGATATGGGTACCACTATGATGCTTTATGTAACAAGGATCAATCTCGAGGACTAACTATGGTTGGAGGAGAGATATAGGTAATTAGATCTTAAATGAATATTCTTGGGATAATGGGCAATGATCAAATCCTTGAATTGAAATGTGGGCCCTTTGAAAGGGATATTTTGCATATGAGTGGGATACAAGTGCTATTAGGAATTTTTGGTGCAATAGGGATGAGTCTCATAACCTTGACCATGATTTGGGAAGGAAAATAAGATCATTAATATCTAAATGAGTCTTATAGGTCTTATGAGACATGAAATATTCCTCAAATCATCACAAAATGCTTTACAAAGTATACGTGTCCTTGAGTGGGATATGGGTACCATTAGAATGTTTTTCACATAAGAGATGGCTCGGGTACCATTAGAAGGTTTTTCACATAAGAGATGGCTCGGTGTTTTGGTCTAAAATGAAGATTCTATATCCTTGGTCCCTAAAGTAGTCCTCAAATCACTACATAGACCTATATCATTTCCTCTTGGTGGGATATGGGTATGATTAGGGGATTTTGCATACCAAGCATGGGTTTTTGGGCCTAGACCATGGAAGATGAAGGGAAAAAATATATGCAGGATAAAAATTAATCTTCTAGTGCTCCTATCACAATTTTCTAGTCAATCTTTCACTAGGTAAAAAATACGCACTCTAATATGTAGTTAATAAAATCAATACAACATTAATATACTATAAAAATAATAAATCCCCTAAGGATATAAGTCCCTAGTATTTAGTTTAAATATTGACAAGCAACATAGTAGAAACTGTTGGACATACTGCTATTGATGTATTGTCATTGATGTCAACAGCCGATGATGCACATGAAGCTCATAAGGGAAAGCGTATTACATAAATGTGATTAATAAAGCTCAGAAGGGAAAACACGGTGCATAAACATGATCGGGATCAAAATCCCCACAGGACAAACCAAGATCGTTGATACGCATCCGCCAGATCAACGAAAGGGATGAATTGCAGAGAGCGAAAGAAGAATTAAACAACTTGCTAGTTCCAATCCCACAATTGATCTAGATCGTCAGATATCATAAACTCAAATATCAACGACTATGGTTGATCCAACAAACAATCAGATTAAGTCGGATTAAATTGTGATCGTCGGATGCGCAAGTGCCAGATCAACGACAGGGATATATTGCGGAGAGCGAAATGAGAATTAAATATCTTGCTATTTCCAATCCCACAATTAGTTAGGACCGTCATATCTTATAGCTTCAAATATCGATGATTGTGGTTGACTCACCAACAAACACACAAGTTCAAATTGAGGAGCTTGGGTGATGATTTAAATCACTCGCAAGTTGTTGTTCCACAATCATCCTTGGTCATTAATATGATTCAAGAGTCTTCACGACCGCTGGACCACTTTAAGTGGAAGGATATGATAAGCGGGGCACAAAGGGTTGAGAATTCGAATACCCAAATTATCGTCAGCTGTCAGATCAAATTAAGTGGAAGGATAGGATAAGAAAAGATGGAGGGTTGTTGGATTTAAATCAAGGAAAAGTAGCATTGCAGACAGATCGAGCCATCGATCTAAGATCTCGATCAAACAAACATCATTCATTTAGGGTTAAAATATGTGAGGAGGTTACGCTTCGGGAATCTCACTTCGGAATAATTGTGAAGTCGAGATATCGAATTACCTGAAGTCCCGAAAGCTGAAATTTCGAAGTCACTCTCAACCATCGATCTGAGATACATTTCAAATGGTATTCTGACCATTAGATCAAGGATATGAATATGTGTCACATCGGGAGATCTACGTCATTAGACGATGTCAGCAAGAACATGTGACAAACCATGTCAGCAAGGACACGTGGAACAGTCAGATAATGACAAGTGTCAAGATGAAATCGACAGATGAGGTACATGTAAATCACAAATCTAAGTGACATGTGACTGCCACTCGACCCGTGCCATGTCAACAAGTGACTTCTGTAAGTTACGTCACTTTAGGAGATTTACTTTAGGAGTTTCACCACCAACAAATGACCTAAGTCATGAAGTCCAAATGCCGAAGTCCCAAAGTGGACATGAGTCATCCGATCTGAAGAATACTTTGGGTGAATTCTCAACCATTGATCAAAATATGGTGGAAGGATAGCATAAGTAGAATAGATGAAGTCCCGAAGTAAATGGTGGCCATCTATCTCAATGCTTGATTAAGTCCCAGCCGTCGGATTAAGAAGTGAAAGGATAAGTGTAAGGATCGAATCTGACCATTGATCTAGTTCCGTGAAATAAACATGAACCATCAGGTCTATTCGATGAAATCGTATTTGGAAGATTTGAAAGGAAAAAGTCCCAAAGTCCCGAAGTCCCGACAGTCATCCATTTCATCGAGATATTAAATCGTGACCGTTGATTCTGATAAGCGCTCAAGCGCTCGTTTGGCCTAGTGTCGGGTCACCGCCATTGGTCATATGGAATGAAAGATATAAAGGAAAAATATAATGCGTCTCTAAAGTTGATAAGCCCGTGTTTTTGCGTTATCGATCACATGTAACGGTTTGAGGGAAGCGCCTCTGCAGAAATTGGTTTCTGAAATAATTGCAGAGATTCAGGATCAAGTTAAAAGATGAAATTGATCCATATCTGTGATCAATTTATGAAAATCCTTCACGGTAAGAATAATAAACTATGATTATGGTTAATTTAGACGAAGAGGTGCGATGGTCCAAACAAAGGGACACAGTGTATTGCACTCACACCGTTTTGAATAATATATAAACAAGAAAGAGTGGTGAGAAGAAAGAATCTTTGTAGTTGATATCAGAAGATCAAAAACATAAGTAGATTCCAGGAAGGACATTCGAAGATACTTATGCAATGAGGGTGGAAGGGAGGATCATGGAAGGATTCATATCCTTACTAAGAAAATTGTAAAAGATAAGGGAGTTGGAGCTTCCTAGGGTTGGTGCCCTAAATATAAGGGAGTTGGTGCTTCCTAGGGTTGGTTCCCTAAAGACGGGGGAGTTGGTGCTTCCTAGGGTTGGTTTCCTTGAAGAAGGGGATTGGTGTCTCCTAGAGTTGGTGCTCTAAAGAGGATTGGTGTCCTTCACTATTATTTATAAAAAATTGTAATTATTGTTTAATATATTTATACAATTGCTTTTGCATACAATTCATTGTTGATTCATTGTGATAATCAATAAAATATAAAAAGTGACTGCTAATTATCAATAAAGGGTAATATTGATTCACCACCCCCTCTTAGTATTCCAACAATTGGTATTAGAGCCAGTGCCTTTGGAACAATCTAACAACTGAGAGGTAGATCCTGAAGATGGATCAACAAGAGGGAATGTCTAACAAAAAAGCACCATTGTTCAATGGAGGAAACTATGCTCTATGGAAGGTAAGAATGAAAAACATTTTGTTGGCTCTTGGTTTTGATATCTGGAAATCTATTGTAGATGGTTACACTACACCAAATGCTCCACCCAAAGATGCTGTAGAAAAGAAAATATCTAATGACAATTCAAGAGAAGTTAATGGAATTCTAGGAGGGTTGACTAATTCCATATTTGTGAAGGTTATGCATTGTAAATTAGCTAAGAAATCTGGGACAAGTTGGAGGTTGTATATGAAGGAGATGGAAAAGTCAAGGAAGCCAAACTACAAAACTATAGAGCTCAGTTTGAAAATCTGAAAATGAAAGAAGAAGAAAACATTGTCAAATACTTTCATAGAGTAGATGAAGTGGCCAATTCAATCAGAGAAGTAGGAGAAGAACTTGGCGATAAACCTATTGTGAAAAAAATTCTAAGGTCATTACCTATGAGATATGATGCCAAGATCTCTTCAATTGAAGATAGGTCTGATCTTGACACACTTACAGTTGATCAACTCCATGGAATTTTTACAGCGTATGAAATGAGAATAGGGAATGATGAATCATCAAAAAAGGAAACAACCTTTAAAGCATCTAAAGTGAGGGAGGAAAAAAGACCAAAGATAATTTATCAGATATATCTGATGAAGAAACTACAAACTTCATAAAGAAACTCGAGAAAGGGACAGGGAAATACAAAGGAAAGATTCCTCTAATATGCTTTAACTGTGGAAAAATTGGACACTTTTCCAATAAGTGTACCTATCCTGAGTAGGAGGAAAGTAATCATAAGAAAACTCAAACTAATAGTAAAAATAAGTTATACAAGAAAAATAAAATGTTCTTTACCCAAGAAGATAGTAGCTCATCAGAAGAAAATGAAGAAGATGAACCAACACTTCTATTTATGGGGATAAAAACTCAAGATGATAGTCATTCAGAAGATGAAGAAGAAGTAAACTTAGAAGAAGAAATCCTTAGTGTGATTGAATAACTAAGTAAAACCAAAAACGAAAATAGGGTACTAAGGGAAGAGCTTCTAGAAATTAAAGAAGCTACTAAATCAAGAGAGAGGGAACTTTCCAAAACTATCAAAGAATCAGAACAAATCATTAGTGATTTAAAATCCCAAATCCTGGAAACTAATAAAATTGGAGAAGTCATTTTACAACAACTAAATGATAAGAAACAAGTATGTGAGAAACTAGAAGCTAAGATTAAGTTGCTAAAAGGTGAAATTGAGAAAGAAAAGAAAGGATCACAATTTGAAAATAGTTCAAAAATATTGGATGAAATTCTCAGTAGTCAAAGGTCACCAAACGACAAGACTGGTTTGGGATACACTCAAGAATCAACTTCTACATTACAAGGATCTGTCAAGAAACAAATTAGTTATGCAGATACTATGAAAAATTCATTAAAAAGGGAGGATAACCAGGAAAAAACTATGCCATTGAAAACTGTACACATAAACATAAATCAATACACCCTACTAGAGTAAAAAATGACAGGCTAAATACAATCATCAGAAAGAATCCCCCTAATTATCTATTTATTGGATATTGTTACTCTTCCAATAATTTTGGACATAAAGCAGTACACTACAAAGATTATGGACAACACAATTGTAGAAATGACCAAAGATATAAAAACAATGAGTACATTGCAGAGAGGAGAAACTATCACTCATTTTCTCCTTTGCAAATCGCCAATAGTGAATTCCAAAAATGCAACAACTATGGTCACAAAACCAATTAATGTAGATTGCCAAAATGTGATAAAAGGATAAATATTTCTATTAATCAAAAGATATGGAAGAAAAGACAAACATAATTCAAAGTAGCCTTATATGAAAAAATTAAGGGATGCCAACGGTATATTGACAGTGGATGTTACAAACACATGATTGGAGATCAAAGTAAATTTCTCAAGTTAAATGAGAAAGGAAAAGGAAAGGTAACCTTTGGAGATAACATGTTAACCAAGATATTGGGAAAAGTTATTGTTAGGTTAGGAAATAATCAAACTAAAGTAGAAGATGTACTTCTGGTAGAAAATCTCAAACCTAATATCCTAAGTGTAAGCCAAACATGTTATCAAGGTCACATAATTACTTTTGATTCTCAGAAATGTGAGATCAGAAAAAGGGACACTGGAAAGCTAGTGGAAGTCACACCAAGAACATCTAGCAATGTGTACATCCTTAATATAGATAAAGAAGATAGATGTTGTTTAAGCTAAGTAGATGAAATATGGATATGCATAAAAGGTTGGGGCATTTAAGCTTTGACAAATTGATCAAATCCAATGAGAAAGAGGCAGTTAGGGACCTACCAAAAATGATTAAGCCTTCAGATCCCATTTGTAAACATTGTCAAATAGGAAAGCAAACAAGAGTTAGGTTCAAAACAAAAGAACACTCCACAACAAAACCATTAGAGATTTTTCACATAGATCTATGTGTACCTACCAGAACCAAAATCACTTATGGTGAACATTATTTTATGTTGATTGTTGATGGTTACACAAGACTGACCTAAGTTTTCTTTCTAAAAGAAAAATCAGAAGCCTTTGATAAATTCAAAACATTTAAAGCTCTTGTAGAAAATGAAATAGATCTCAAAATTAAACGTCTAAGATCAGAAAATGGAGGAGAATTCACCTCTAAAGAGTTCACTCAATTCAGTGAAAACCATGGTATCAAAAGACAGTTTTCATCCCCTAGGACTCCTCAACAAAATGGAGTGGTAGAAAGAAAAAAAAAAAACAGTTCAAGAAGCCGCAAGAACAATGCTAAATGAAGCCAAACTTCCAGACAAATTTTGGAGAGATGCAATTCACACAACAGTTCACATACTTAATAGAGCTAAGTTGAGATCCAATCATGACAAAACCCCTTATGAACTATGGTTTGGGAGGCTAGCCTCTGTAAAACACTTTAGAATTTTTGGAAGTAAATGTTACATAAAGAATGACAAAGATAACCTAGGAAAGTTTGACCCAAGATCCGATGAAGGAATATTCTTAGGATACTCATCTAATAAAAGGGCATACAGATGTTATAATCTCAGACTACTAAAAATAGTGGAAAGTGAAAATGTAAAAATAGATGATCTAAAAAAGGGCATATCCCAAGGATTTGATAAAAAATCTCAACAAGAGGAGGATGATGTAGAATCTCAGCAAGAAAATGATGATGAAACACAGGAAAATGAACTGCACACCGATGAAGAAGACAATTAAGAAACGTCCTTGCCAAGAGCTCCATAAAAAAGAGTTCAAACGAATCATCCTGAAAGCCAGATCATTGGAGATAAAAGTGTAGGAGTAGAAACAAGAAGGAGACTAGACTTTGAATCAGAACAAGCAATGCTATCCTTAATTTAACCTAAGTCCGTTAAAGAAGATGTCAAAAGTAAATATTGGATAAAATCGATGAATGAAGAGCTAGATCAAATAGAAAATAATCAGACTTTGGAACTAGTTCCAAGACCCAAGATCAAGAATGTAATAGGAACTAAGTGGAACTTTAAGAACAAATTAAATGAAAATGGGGAAATTATAAATAACAAAGCCAGATTAGTCTGCAAGGGATATTCCCAAGTAGAAGGTATTGTTTTTGAAGAAACCTTCACTCTTGTAGCAAGACTTGAGGCCATCAGAATGTTCCTATCATTTGCAAGCTTCAGAGATTTCAAAATATATTAGATGGATGTCAAATCAACATTCCTTAATGGAACACTAGAAGAAGAAGTCTACGTTGAGCAAGAATGATTCATTTGATTAGAAAACCAGGACTATGTGTGAAAACTAAAAAAGGCCCTGTATGGTCTTAAACAAGCCCCCAAAGCATGGTTCTCTAGGCTTGATCAATATCTACAAAAATAAGGATACAAGAGAGGGACTACTGACAACAACCTATATATCAAAATTGAGAATCAAAACATGATTGTTGTGGTAGTATATGTAGATGACATTATATTTGGGAGTAATCTCACTACATTAAGCAGAGAATTTGCAACTAAAATGCAAGAAGAGTTTGAAATTTCTATGATGGGAGAAATTTCATTTTTCTTAGGTTTACAAGTAAATCAAACTAAAAATGGAATATTTGTTTCAAAAACCAAATATATCAAAGACATGCTGAAGAAATTTCAAATGGAAGACAGTAAACCCATGAGTACTCCCATGGTCACTGGATGTAAGCTAAGTCTAGAAGATGACTTGCCAAAAGTGGATCAAACAATGTATATATCAATGATTGGAAGTTTACTCTACTCAACAACAACGAGACCTAACATCATGTAGGCTGTAGGACTTGTGGGGAGATTTCAATCTGCACTTAGGGAATCTCACTTAAAAGTAGTAAAAAGAATATTTAGATACCTTCAAGGCACCCTAGAATTTGGATTTTAGTATCCAAAAGATACAAATTTCAACCTAACTGCATATACTGATGTTGATTGGGTAGGTAGCATAGATGATAGAAAAAGCACCAGTGGAGGAGCATTTTTCTTGGGAATAATTCTAGTGGCATGGTCAAGCAAGAAAAAAAAATCCACATCTCTTTCTATAGCAGAGGCAAAATACATTGCTGCTACATCTTGTTGCACACAAGTCCTTTGGATGAAAAAAACTTTAGAATACCTACAAATAAAATATAACAATCCTATTACTATTAACTACGACAACACTAGTGCCATAAGCATCTCTAAAAATCCATTGATGCATTCTAAAACTAAACACATACCAATCAAATACCATTTTCTAAGAGATCAGGTTACCGAGAAGGTGGTCAAAATAATGTATGTAGACAACAAAGAACATATTGCATACATTTTCACAAAACCTCTGGCCATGAGTACTTTTGAGAATCTTCGACAGAAATTAGGAGTAATTCAAAAACCCCATTGAAATCAAATAGTCATGGGAGCATTACCCTAGGGGGAGCAACCCTTTTCCATTGATGTCAAAGGGGGAGAGTAAATTCATAGAGAAAAACATCATCACAGGGGGAGTATGTATGAAGTTAGAATGTTTCCCTCAATGACAAAGGGGGAGATTGTTGGACATATTGTTATTGATGTATTGTCATTGATGTCAACAATCGATGATGCACATGAAGCTTAGAAGGGAAAGAGAAGTACAAAAACGTGATGAATAAATCTCAGAAGGGAAAACATGGTGCAGAAACATGATCAGGATCAAAATCCCCACAGAACAAACCAGGACCGTTGATATGCATGCGCCAGATCAACGACATGGATGAATTGTCGAGAGAGAAAGAAGAATTAACTAACTTGCTAGTTCCAATCCCACAATTGATCTACATCTTCAGATCTCATAAACTCAAATATCGATGACTATGGTTGATCCAACAAACGATCAGATTAAGTTGGATTAAATCGTGACCATCGAATGTGCAAGCACCAAATCAACGACAAGGATAGATTGCAGAAAGAGAAAGGAGAATTAAATATCGTGCTATTTCCAATCCCACAATTAGTCAGGAATGTCAAATCTTATAGCTTCAAAGATCAACGATTGTGGTTGACTCACCAACAAATGCCCAACTTCAAATTGCGGAGCTTGGGTGACGAATTAAATCACTCGCAAGTTGTGGTTCCGCAATCATCCTTGATCATCAATATGCTTCGAGAGTCTTCACGACCATTGGATCACTTTAAGTGGAAGGATAGGATAAGTGGGGAAAAAAGGGTTGAGAATTCAAATACCCGAATTTTCATCAGCCGTCGGATCAAATTAAGTGGAAGGATAGGATAAGGAAATATGGAGGGACGTTGGATTTAAATCAAGGCAAAGCAGCATCGCA
>JASDQU010097174.1:0-18330 GCA_032191745.1 Picea mariana | reverse complement strand
TAACTGACTAGTTCTATTTTAGACTTTCTAATCTTAGACCATCACTATTATGCATGCATTCCTAATTATAGGATGTCATTGCCTATATGAGTGAAGATCACTCACTCATTGATAAGATCATAATATGCATTGATTCTCATTCTTCATTGTGTATCTCTCTTCCTTTTCTTGATAATCTTTGTTTGTGTATGCTTTAGCTAGATCTCCTGTGCAGGTTTCCATGAAACACCGACACTTATATGTATACATATTTTTTCATGCAATGTTGTATACAAAGTTCACATTTCATCGGGAGTGGTAGTATAACATTTGTTTATAGGTAGAAAAAATACATGGTTAGTTTAAAATTTAATTTAAAATTTCATCATTGCATTTATATATACATGTTTTTTTTTTCATGGCATGAAATTGATTGAATGATAGTGCATTAAATATTCATAATTGCATTTATGGATACATGGTTTGTTGCTCTCATAGTGTGAAATTGAATAAAATTTGTTAGTGGAGCATTGCATTTATATCTACATGGTTTTGACTCTCATGATTATCATGCTATATAATAGACTTACATTAATAATTAATCTTATCAATATTTAAATATTATAAAAATAGCAATTATTAGTTTTTGTTTTTCTATTAATAACAATATGTATAGTAAATCATGGCATGTGGAGATGGCCTGAGAAAGTCATTCTCCAAAATTGACTAACTAGAGAGTGTGTCGTCTTGCCCAAAGGGACTCTAGGTCGACATATTAAACTGCAATAAAAAAAAAAATGGAAAATTCCCCTTGACTATCATACATCAAAATGGTTAAACTAGTGTAATGAAAAACAAAGAGACGACTTTCAAACAAAGAGATAAAAGTAGTAGGACTCATCATCATCATCATCATGCCGGTGGCGTTGAGGGGCTAGATTGCAAGAACCAATTGTTGAGATGCCTTGGAGGAGGCATCCGAGAAGTGGAGGTGGGGCAGTCCAAGATCACCTGTAAGTTTCCTCCTTGCTTTTTGACTAGCCAAGAAACCATAGTAAGAAATAGTTTGTTCTTCCTTCCTAGAGAATCTACTCTAAACCTGATGTATTTGAATTCTGGCTCTTTGGCCAACAATTCCTGAGCCACCAAGACCTTTGTATGCCAATACAACTCAACAGTTCCGAACATTTTTGTGTCTTTGGAAATACTAGATCCAAAATCAGGAACAAAAGGGGATACCTTCTTGTCAACCTCTTGGTCCTCATGATGGGCCCTAATTACCTGTACATCCTCCTCAACTACGCCCATGAAATCCTGCAAATGGAGATCTATGATAGTGGCATAGGTGACAACAATTACTTCTTCCTCCAAGGCAACTTTCATGGAGTGTGTAGGACCCGTTCCTCTTTTGTTGCAGCATGGAGCCATGATGAGAGGGAGAATGAAACCAACAATCTAACTATTAAGCCACCACCAACAATATATCAACACCAAATTGATGGATAGAGGACCCAAATGAAAACCCCTCCATGCAAGCCTGATATGGGGCGAGTTTCCCATCATAACTTCAACAATCAAATTATATTGAGGGTAATTCATTTCTTGGGGTGGCAAATGAATCCTCGTTTGTACTTGAACCTTCCCCATTACCATCAACCACCATCATTTCTTTCACATCGTCAAAGGGAGTGGACAATACAAAGCTACCAACGTGTGGGTCTGTGTTGGTGATAATGGGCGGAGGGATGGGCTCGTGTGGACACGTGAACTGCCCGTCTGACCCACACATCACCCCCAACTATCACCGCAAACACACTATCCGGGGAATACAAATAGTAATTATAAAAATAATTGCTATTAAATAATTAGAAATAGTTTAATATGATGCAAACAAGATGAAAATATGATACAAATATAATGCAAATATGACACAAATGGGACACACATAGGACACAAATATGATGCAAAATTATTAAAAAGTTTCATATTTTGACACTATCACAACACACTACAACACTAATACAATGAAAAATACACTCTTTTGACGCAAACATGATGCAAAAGTGACTTTATAAGTGTTTTTTTACAATAATATGCAACACAACATGATGAAAGAATTTTATTTGCGTTGTGTTCTTCATCACTTATATGAAGTCTTCTAAAGCATGCACCGAAAAAGATGACATAAATTCAATGAAAATATGACATAAATCGTGACACACTCGCTAGCTTCATGTTTTGCATTGTCCAAACTTGATTTTTTTTCTCAGAAAGATACACTAAGAGATGATACTAATTACAATGTTACAATCCTATATTGTAGTAGTGTTGGGTATGCCCAATCAAGGGTACAATGTTAACTACATGGCTAACTCCAACTAGCTTTAAGTCTTTTTTGTTGGCTACATTTAATTAGGGGTACAGTGCTATTACCTTTATATCCTACTCACTAGGACAATGCCTTCCTTGCTAAAGAAAAGGTACCATTTTATTTTCCCTACCTTAGCCCCAACTAGCTACAATGTCTTCCTTGTTGTCTCTTAACCAATAAAGGGTTTGAAGTCAATATACCTGACTAGCACCATCTAGCTCTAGGTATTTCCTATTGGCTATGCTCAATGAAGGGTACATTGTTAATTTACTTGACTAACACTAACTAGCTTCAATTCTTGTTTATTGGCTACATCCAATCAAGGGTACACATATAATCTACCTTTTTAGCCTACTTGTTAGGACAAGGCCTTCCTTGTTGAACCGATGGAACAATGTATGATCAATTTAAGCATTGTTGAGTACTCAGATTCAATCAAAAGTACTATCAATGCTCAATACAAAATTTTCCTTAGTCCTCACTTGATTTCCTCCAATGGTGGCAAAAGTTGGTCTCTGACCTTGATTTTCACCAACAACATGTAGAAATGTAGTAAGCTGCT
This sequence comes from Picea mariana, assembly GCA_032191745.1. NCBI lineage: Eukaryota > Viridiplantae > Streptophyta > Pinopsida > Pinales > Pinaceae > Picea > Picea mariana. The sequence continues at coordinate 15,418 of JASDQU010097174.1, read as the reverse complement.
AAATTTTAGAGGGCATATTAGATAGCTACATACTCATTTTGAAGAAATATTATAATTGTTAGAAAGATATTCTAGAGGATAATGGATATGAAGGTGTAGTTTGTTGTAAGTGCTTATGATGTTCCATAAAATTTAGTAGAAAAAGTCTATATAGGCTCAATTTTGACAAAAACATTTTCAACATGGATGACCTACAAGTTGCATTAAACTTAGGATAAGATATGAAGGTGCAATTTGTTGAAAGTGCTCATGATGTTCCAGAAAAGTCATTAGAAAAACCCTATAGGCTTAATTTTGACATAAACATTGTAAACATGGATGACCTACATGATGCATTAAACTTAGAAAAAGTGCCAACAATGAAAAATATACATATATAAGATGCAAAAATGATATTGATGTTTTCAAAGCTTGCAATAGTAATGTGTGTATTGAGAAAGTGGAAGTACTACTTGATGAGTAGGAAATTAAAGCTAAGGACAACCATAACAACCTAAGATTCTAGTTTAACCAACAAATTTGAATTAAAAAACATGAGAGGTAGTTAGGGTTTCTATGTGAATTTGATTTTCGAAATCAAACATATATAAAGAAATGGAGAAGAAGGTTTTTGGCACACTTATCAAAATAATCCATATAGTAAATGTGTTTTCCATTAACACATGGGATGCAGGAGCAAACTTTCCCCTTTCATTGAAATCTATGAGTTAGTTTTGTTTGTTAGGTCAAATAAGGAGCTCGATGGTTAAGTTGTTGAATACTAAATGTCATAGCTACTAAAGTTTATAGCCCAAGATGAGCTAGTGTGTTGTATAATCATGCTGGGAATTACACAAAACTAAGAACTCTTGCTAAGGAAGTGAGATGTGGGTGCTAGAATTTTATGCTTTTTTTTTTCAGAGAAAAAAATCAAGTTATTTTATTAAGGATAACATAATTACAAAAGTATATACTGAGAGGTATTTTAGACCGCCTCATAAAGGCCTTATGTAGTGACCATATAGTCTTCTTCAAAAATTATCCGTTAGTAAGTTGTCCAACATAGTTGTCTTGCTCTAGAATCTCCCAAAAAATATTTGCTCATGTGCTCTATATAAATATACAAATAGTTCCCAAAAATTAGTCCAAAAATTTACAAGTGTTTCAAATCATTTATCCATCAACTAAAAAGCAATGACGAAATTAAAGCTAGGGTTCATGAAGATAAGAAGTAAGTTTTCCTTGATGGGATTCAAGTATTTCTCAGGGTCCTTCATGCAACACCAAACCTTCTTTGGACAACTTTTTTTCATTAGTGTTTTTCTCCCTATAAACATGTGCAAAGGAGAGGTGAGAGAATGCTAATTGAAAATTCTTGATGTCGCAAAATAATGACTGTAGTAAATAATTTCTCAGAACAAAGTCTCCTTTCATCCATTGAATGACTAAAAGGGAATCTCCCAAGATCTGAATTTGAGTAAAATCTTTTTCAAGAGCTAGAATGAGGACCAGTTTACGAGACAAAAGTTCATTGTAGTTGTTTGCCACTTGGCCTATTCCAAATTTGAAGGAAATAATGTGATTTGGGGAGAGGAAGATAATCCCCCCAACCCCTCCCCTGGATGGAGTGCCTTGAGAGGCTCCATCAAAGTAATCCCATGGAAATTCTTCATTGATATGATCAACTAAAACTCGAGTATGAGGAGGAGAAGAGGAATATTTAGGAAAGACACTAAGAATGTTGAGACTTTGAGTGGAACACTTGAGAGGTAGGGTATCCACACCCTCAAATAATTTTTCATTTCTAGCTAGCCAGGCTCCCCAGGCATAGGTAAGGGGTATGGATTTGTATTTCTTTGTGTCCTCCTTTTGGTGCAATTTCTTGAGTGATTCTTCTATGGAGTCCCCTTCTCATGTGAAGTGACATCCATTTAGGCCTTCAATTTGTTTCTAGACTTGCTTCGAGAACAAACAAGAAATGATGAGATGATTATTGGTTTCAAGGTTTTCTTCACGAAGGCAATACCTTCTTGGTCCTTTAAAACTTCACCTTTGCATTATATCCTAGGTAAGGGATTTTTTTATTGAGGAGAAGACACATAATTTTTCTCCTTTTGTAGGGAATTTAAACTTCCAAATGGGTTTCCACCACTAGAGCAATAGTTGTTCATTTGGTTATGAAGTCAAGGCCTTGTATCTAGTGTTGGGCTCGTAACCTCTAAAGGGGTTCATGGACCAAATAATCTCATCATCTTCATCATTTAGGATGAAATTTCATTTTCGAAGGTTGTCTATGTAGGCTTTATGAATATCTACATAATCCTCTCTAAGGTCCAACTCTCTCCACAAGAGCCACTGTTGTTGATGATTTTTCATTGACGAGCCTCTTGCAATATGTCACAACATATAGTAGCCTTTGAATCTAAGTTCATGGATGAGGGGTAATGGTAGTTTATATGAGTCTTTTCTCCCGATCTAGGGATCAATGCTTACATGAACCTTGTCTCCCTTACCTACATTCCAAATCAACCATTTCCCTATCAAAGGAAAGGACAAATTAGTGGCTTTCTAGATAATCGAGGAGTTTTGATTTTTTTTTATTGGACTCTAAATCCATCCCTCAATGGAAATGGGAGCAAGATATTTTCCCTTAATGATTTGTACCTAAATACCCTATCCTTGCAATAGCCTACAAACATTCTTAGTAGTGAGAGATTTTGAGAATAAGAATAAATTCTTAAGGCCCCATCCTCCTCGAAATTTCAGAAGTGCAAGTTTATTCTAGGATACCAACACCATACCTTTTTTTTTTCTAGAGCCTCAGACTCGATGAAAAGATAACAAATTTTCCTGATTCGATCAAGGACTCCTTTTTGGATCCAAGTTAGGGACATCCAATAAACTAGAATGGCTTCAAGGATATACTTTATTAGGACCAATCATCCTCCATGGGAAAGCCATCTATTACACTAATTATTGATCTTTGTTCCAATCTTGGTAATGAGCCATTGCTAGTCATCCTTGAGGTAAAGGTTAGCCTTTAAGTGGAAGCCTAGATATTTGAATCATGTATCAAAGGTTGTGACAGGAAAGGAGAAGAGATAAGTTATATAAAGTTTCTCCTCTTCAAAGAGACTTCAATAGGATATCATCGATTTAGAAGGGTTAATATTCATACCCATGGTTGCACAAAAGAGATACACGATCTCTTTGAGTTTGTCTACCATTTTTTTGGACCTATTGCAAAATATAAGTATGTCGTCAAAAAAGAGTAAATGAGAAACATGACAGGAGTTGCCAACTAGTATACCTTTAAAAGCACCATTTATTGAGGCTTCCTGAGAGATCTACTGAGCCCTTTTGTTAATATAAGAAAGAGGAGTTGAGAGAGTGGTCACCCCTACTGAATGCCTCTTTTAGGATTGAAAAAGGATGAGGTTGCTCCATTGATTAACATAGTGAATGATATTGAGCTTATGCAACCCATCGAATTGCTCAGGGGATATTTGTCATGAAAGGGTTTCCTTTAGTCGTCTAGAGATGATTTTTGAGATGATCTTATATATGTTGTTGCAGTGTGATATGGATTGAAAAATTTCATAGCAAGTTGGGTTGTAAGTCTTAGGGATGAGTGCTATGAAAGTGTTATTGAATGTTGCCAATGTTTTCCTAGAAGTTCTTGAGGCCTCCACCAACCTTCCGAGGTCATTTTCAATGAAATCATAACAACTATGGAAGAATTCAATAGGGAGGCCATTTGGCCTATGAATTTTGTCCTTTTGGAAACTTTGAAGAGTCTCGAGAAGCTCATCTTTCCCCACCTCTGTCATGAGGGCTTGATTATCCTCACGTTCCACAAATCTAGGACAAAAGCTAGATAAATGGATGATCACGTATATGGTGGCTTGGGAGTCATCTTAATACAATATTGAAAGTACCTAAAACCTTCAGTAACTATATCAAGGAAAGTTGAAGCCCACGAACCATCCCGTTTTACAATTTTCTAGACGAAATTAATGTTTTTCCCACAATTGGCGTATCTATGGAAGAATTTGGTATTTTCATCTGTTTCTCGAAGCCAGATGTCCATACTCTGTAAATTCACTCTTTCTCTTTATCCATGAGTATCTTCCTTCTTTTATTTTTGAGATGGCTTAGCTCATCCTTTTGAGAGTTCGTCAGAAAACCAAAACCTTCCTTGGAAAAACTGGAGGCTAGGATCTCTTCCACTTCTCTTAAGGTTCTATCATATTTTTTTTATTTTTTTTCCTTTGACCATTGAACTACCATTTGCTTGGAATTTTTCAAGTTTTGATGGAATTGGATGGCCATTTATTCATTCAGGGTGTCATCGAAAGGTATCCAAGAATCCTTGGTTTTTTGAATGAAGTTCTCTTCCTTAAGCCATTCAGGGTTCAATTTAAAAGGCCTTGGTGGATTTCCTTGAGCAAGGTCCACCTCTAATAACAACAAATTTTGATTGGAGTCTCCACCAATGGAGACCCATTGACAAATTCTGCTAGCCTTCTCTAGAAAATCCTTTGAAACCGAGAAACAATCTAAGTGTACTACAATTCTAGCGACTCCAGTCCTTTTGTTTGTCCAAATAGGGGTGAGTTTAGCTGGCTCTATGTGCAGGAGCCCTACTTGTTCCAATTTTTTTATGAAGAAATCAAAAAAATTGTCCACTTGGGTAGTCGGTCCCTAGATCTTATAAGCACAAAGGGAAAAATTTAGGCCTCCTCCAAGTATCACTTGAACCTTCTTTGGAGTTGTGAGCCACCCCGATTTCCATTAAGAGAGGATCCTAGCTTTAATGACAAACTTTGTCCTCCATTACTCATTTTAGTGCTAGAATTACTTTTTGAGGGATTTTGGGATAGTATCCTATAATATTATGACAATAGATGTCAAGCTTTACAACAAATGGGATATATTGATTTTTTATCCATCCATAGATCCAACCTTTGTGTTAAGATTAAAAACTTTGGTATTAAGTTATTTAATGCAACTCTGTGTTTCATTCTCAATTTATTCCTTTGTTCGTGACCGAGTCTTCTCCATAAACTATGTAGGCAATCAACAACTAACTATGAAACAATGCTTTGATACCAATTTGATCTAGACTCACATGCCTTAGCAAAAAATAGCACATCCACACCAACAACTATGATATGTATTAATCTTACATACATAGCACTAGATAATGACAAATAATATTTAAACAATTAGATAATATCAAAAAGAATTTCACCAAACATTCATACACATTGGTACCGTAATGTGGGAATAATATCATCTCAAAATTCATTAAATGAATAACTTTGTACCACAATGATATGAACAACACAAATATTTTCAACAATCTATCTAACTATTAATCATCACTAACACCAACCCTAGGGAGGTGTAAATATGATATAGCGTGAGGGAATGTGAATCATTATGCACTTGGTTTGTTCATATCTACCATTACATTAATGTCAAAGTGTTAGGAAATGAAGAGGTAGACACAAAAGGTCATAGTTTCTTATGCTTGTTGAACTTCCATTTGAAACCATTTGCTAAGTCATCCATCCACATCAGTGCCCCTATGTGAAGTAGAACTATGCATGTTTGCAACCAAAATCCCAGGCCTAGGTAGTGCAACAATGTTAAGCATGACCAAACTTTGAGCTAGCATGATTCGTCACAACATTGGAACTATTCAACAAGATATAAGGGCATTCATAACACAATAAGAATGCCACTATGGTTTGCAACTCCTTAGTTATGAATTTAGTTGATCTCCAACTCTTTTATAATTCATCGTGGAAAGCAAAGTTTATAGAAAATATGATCCAACTAATAAAAAGCTTAGCTTGAAGATGTGGTTAAATTTGATGAAGTAGGTAGTGCTTTCATGTCTTCCTTTGGTGTCCTCCTATTGATGTTCCTATGAAATCAGAAATGAATCCATTGTTGAATTTGACAAAAAATCTAGTGTAAGAGCCAAAGGCTCTAGATGTGTAGAACAAACTATAAATGAGGAAAATGTAAAGTTAATATTAATGACCCTAGGAAAACTATGAAATAATATGCTAACTTTTCATAACAACTCATGTAATGGAATCTATTGATCCTAAATCGTTTGAGGATGTGAGATCCTGAAAGTTTGAGGATGTGAGAGGCAAAGTGGAATGGGAAAATACTATGAATTTTGAAATAAATGATGACTCAAAATAATACTAGAGAGTTAGTTGCAAAAAAAAAAGTGGAATGGGAGAATGTTATAAATGTTGAAATAAATGATATGACTTAAAATAATACTAGAATGCTAGTTCCAACTCCTAAAAGAAAGAATGTAATTGAATGTAATTTGTCTTATAGAACCAAGTATAACTCTATTAGTAAATTGAAAAATATGAAATTAGACTAAGTTTAATCTAAAAAAGAACATATATCTTATTAAAAAACTTTTTCCCTAGTGGCAAAACTTTCAACTATGATAGTTGTATTGCTATCATTGCTAATTTCCATTGGAAAATCTATCATATGGATGTTAAAAGTGAGTTCCTTAATGGTGATTTAATTGTAGAAATATATACGAAACAACCACCTAAATTTATTCAAGATGAAAAATTGTTTGTAAACTTAAGAAATCTTTGTATGGACACAAACATGCTTGGTGTACAAAAATTAATAATTATGGCTTGATATACAAAAACTAACAATTAAAGCTTAGCTCTAGGATTATGTAGACATTATTTTGATTTTGATTTATATGTCAAATGTTAGTGAGGACTATATTGCAATTGTTTTATACGTGGATGATTATTTATCACCAACAATAATAATATGTTGAGTAATGCAATCAAGCTAAAGCTATTTGAGTTTTTATTAGTAAATCAAGCTAAAGCTATTTGAGTTATTATTATTAACCTAAGGTTGCTTCATTTTTTCGTTGGAATGAAGTCTTACATGATTTTTTTTTTTAATATTTATCTACCAATCCAAGTTTTTATTATATCTAATAAAAAAGTTTAAAATTCAAGCACTATCTAAAACAAGTGCAAAGTTGTTGACCATCTATTGTGCTAATGAAAATGTCGATAATACTTCGTACATGCAATTGGTTATATCCTCCTATTCCCTACTATCATTAGACTTGATATTTCCTTTACTATTTGTATGATTTTTATATTCACGTCGAATCATTGCAAAGTTGTAAAAAGTCATATTAAAGACATGATTCTAGATTGAATATGATTCAAATTTTAATTTTATACTTATGGTTATATTGACTATGGTGACTATGATCATAAGAAATCAATATTTAGAAACATGTTCCATCTTGGTTTGAGTGTTAATTCTTTGGTTTGAGTGTTAATTCTTTGAGCAATAAAAAACAGTCTTCAATTGAAGTTGAATATAGAGAAATAAGGTAGTCAAAGGAGGATAATTTGATGAATTTCACTTCTCACAAAATGAAGACATACCTTACTTTATGATAATCAAAGCACCATTGCACTAGTAAAAATTATGCTCTTACATTAGAGATCCAAGCATATTGATGTATAAGATCATTTTGTTCATGAGAAAGTATAAGATGGACGTATTGTGTTGAAATAGTGTAGCATACATAACCAAGTTGTTGATATATTTACTAAAGTACTAGTCAAGCCCTAATTTATCTAGTTGATGACACCAATGCAAGTGAAAGACTTACCATCAAGGGGTAATGTAAATGTGATGTCAACCATTTATATTTGTTGAATAAATTCCTCTATTATTTGATGTAACCCTTACTGAGACTTGTTTACATTTTTATGTAACACCTAATTGAAATACTCAATCCTTTACTCTCTCCCCTTTCTCCTATAATTGAAACCATTGTTGGGCATATGTTCTCATTTTATGTTCTCTTATTGTAAAGTCCCTAACATGTACATGTATTTAAAGACCTTCACTGGGCATGTGTATTGGCCAAGACAAGCACATGGGCATATTTTGTAGCCCAAGATAGAGAGAGTGATGTATTGTAAGTCCTCCATGTGCATGTTTAAAGGCCCTTAATGAGCATGTTGACTTGGTCCAAAGAGGACAAGCATTTGAAGATCTTAGTAAGCATATTTTGTTGTCAAAGAGAGATGTATTATAAATCCTCCATGTCATGTTTAAAGGCCCATAATGACATGTTGACTTGGTTTGAAAGTAACAAGTGTTTACAGACCTCAATGGGCATATTTTGTATCCCCAGAGAGAGAGAGAGAGAGAGAGAGAGAGAGTATGTATTGTAAGTCCTCCATGTGCATGACCCTCGATGGGCACGTTCACTTGGTCCAAAATGGACAAGTGTTTAAAAATCTTAGTAAGCATGTTGACTTGGTCTAGAAAGAAGAAGTGTTTAGAGACCCTCAATGGGCATGTTGGTTTGACCATGTTGGCTTGGTTTGAAAAAACAATGTTTAAAGACCCTCAATGAGCATGTTGGTTTAGTTCAAACATTATTGATGTTGTGTTAGATGATGTAATACTCGGATGGAGATGAGTTTAGAGTGACGAAGATGAATTTAGAGTGAGCCAAGATGTAGCCCCAATAAACATTAACGAAAAATGTTGAAAGTATAATGTTGATTATAAATAAGCCCATGATATTACTCCAGATTAAGTGCCCACTCAACCTTTGTTAGAGATCAAGTGAAGCTTCTTATTATTATTATATAAGTTTCATAGTAGATTTAGGGTTGTTGTTCATCCCCTGAGTCTAGCTTGGACAGTTGAGAGGGGAGGTGTTATCATCCCCACCTAGGTTCAAATCCTACTTGTGACATATTTGCTCCTTGTGAGTTTGTAGATCTTCATGAGCCAATTGTTGATTGAGGTTGACAAAGTACCAATGATCTCATTCTTGCCTACAAGGTGGAGGGTGAGATGAATAGTTACGTGTACTAAAAGAAAAGAAAAAAAGATCTAGGGTTGAAATTAAAATATAAAGATCAATGGTGTAGATTGACAATTCATTGATCCAAGATAATTAAGCCTCATCTTCCATAAATAGAAGGGTCTCATACTTGTATATTGTTAACATGTTAGGGTATTGTGCACATGTTATGCATCCATGGTGGATGAGATAATGCAATATTGTACCTTTTATTGAATCAAAGATAACATTTACAAGTGTGCATTTCTTAGGAGTGTATTTAAGAATGGTTTTCCTACTATATATTTCATGTCACCGGGTAACATGTGTTTTCATAGTATTTCATTTAATTTTTTTATTGCTATTTTTATACATGGTTCATCTCCATTGTGGTCATAATAATCATGTAACCACAATGAATTTCTAATGTAAGCAAAAAAACAATTACTCTTGAACAAAAACCCTAATCTTTCTATGATTTGCTCTATTCATCCATAAAAGGTGTTTCTAGGGTTTAGTGATAGATTTAGAGGCTTCAATAATCTGTTATCCCCTCTTTAAAATGTGTTCTTTTTATGTTTTAATTTGTGGCAAAGGTAACCCCATTGCAGATGTCAAAATGTCCCCATTACCCCAAGCCCTTAAAATGYGTTCTCTTTCTGTTTCAATTTGTGGCAGGGGTGCCCCCATAAGGAATGCCAAAGATATTCTTTGTGGGGTTAAGAGACATCTCTATGTCCTCAACCTATTTGTGGTAGGGGTGGCCCCCTTTAAGGGATGTCAAGATGTCCCCATTGCTCCCCACCCCTTAAAATGTACTTGTTTAATGTTATAATTTGTAGCAAAGTGACCCCTCCATAGGGAAGGGAATGTCAAGATATTCCCTGTGGGGTAAGGGACATATCTATCCCTGTGAATTTCTCTTTTTGCAATCATTAAAATATTATTCTAGTGATTTGGCTAACTTTTTCCTTGTTTAAATCAGTCAAAGGAAAAATTAAATTATTTTAAAACTTTAAATTAATTTGACAGATAAGTTTAGACTTTTCCATTATTTTTCGCTGGATTAAAGAGTTTTTATTATCTTGATAAAAAACCTTTTGACATGATGTGACCATGTCACTAAAAAAGTGTGGGGAACCGTTAATGAAAAAGGCATCCACCTCATTGTCAACCATTTTGATGATGTAACTTAGTTTGTCGACACTTTTAATGCTGTAACTTAAAACGATTTTGACTAACTCCACTATATGAAGAGAATATGCAACCCCGGCAAAAGTCTGAGCCATATAGTAGATATAGGAGTATCTGAAAATTGCAGAATCCATGCTTCCACATTATAAGGTTTTGCAAAATCTCTCTTGGCATGTTATTTGTTGGTCGTTCCAGGATATGGTTGTACGAATGTGTGTCCGTGAGAGAGGATATTCATATCCCCTTTGACATGTATGTTTCTAGAATCAACAGTTTATTTTTACAAGTTTCTTTCATCCCACATTAATAATATGACTACTATCATGTACAATTCTAGAATTTATGAAATAACCCTCAATTCCCCTTGATATGCTGGATATCCAATGAAACAAAAGTTGCTTTTACATATCACTATCATGGATAAGTCTAGAAATACAAAATGAGACTTGGATTTATTTTTCAGATTTCAGTTGATTCTCCAACTTACTTGCTGATGACAGATAAAAAACAGCACATTTTCTTCTTTATTATAACTTGTCTTGAAAACATGAACATTTGATTGAAATATTGATTCCATATATCAAAAGCACCTTCAACAAAAGGAATGGCAATTCTGAGAAAACCAAACTCAATGCCATCAATTCAACTCACGTTACTTTATCATCCATAACTTCCGGTATGAATATACCCATGATACTTTATGAAATATACCGTTGATTGCACATATCAATTACACACTTTCATTGAACTTCTGCAGTGCTGAAAAGTCCAGTGCATTAAACTCTTTCACAGCAGACAACACAGCCAATGAAAGCTTTGAAGCAGCCTCTTTAGTTGGTGCCTGACATATTTTCTTCTGTTAGTCACTGCATATATTTGATTTAGCAAAACAGACGGGATGCTCACAGAAAATGCTTTGAATATCCTCTGCTTATAAATACCTCAATATTTAGAGGGAGAACAGGATCATGAAGAGAGAGTCTGAGAAGGAACCAGCCTCCATAACCCGATACTCTAACCTGCTTCAGAAGAATAGACAGTCATACCTGGCACTATGACAGTAAAGGAAAGAATGTTTCCATAATATAATTGCAATCAAAACAGAAAGAAAAAACTCATGCTCAAGATTGGTATAGACCCCCCAAAACCACATAAATATGATAACAAAATTATCAACACGTTCAGTTCAACTGCACTATATTATGAAAGGACAAATACCCCTTCGTAATTGACAGGTGCCTTCTGCAAGTTAGGATCTAAATCTGCAACATTTTCCAAATGTTTAAGCACTGCCTCACCATAATCACGGAATGTTCTGGAAAAGAGAGACGAGTATCAGTAAATTGCCCCAAAACAAGCATTTTCCTTTATGTCAACCAATGTACCTGTCTCTCTCTCCAATCTAGAATGTTAGAAAGACTGCAAACAGAAGTTGCTTTGCTTAGGGTTAAAAAATGAACAAAAATGGAAGTATTATGGTTTAAAGTTTACGCAAAATACAAACTTGAATGATATGAAAATGAAGGTGGCAATAATTCTGTCATAAAGTATTACCCCCCAATAATGTCATCGTGGTTTTGATCAATTTTAAGTCTCAACTCAACTGCGACTTCTGCTTCCTCCAATCCTTCTATCAATTTGGTAAGAACTGAACTGCCAAGGCCTTCTCCTGTAGCTTTGGATGCAGCAAGTTTGTTCAGAAGCTTAACCTGCAGGCATTTTTAGAAATTATTTGAATATGGCACATTAGTGCTTTAGCCAAATAATCACTAGAGATTCATAGAAGTCCAGGCATGTGTCTAAAAGCCGATATTCTCATGTATTTCAACTGTTACAGAGCAAACATTCCTTACCATGAGATATGCTCCATCATCGAGCCAATGATTTTCCTTGAGGGCACCATGACCACTAGTCTCTATAGCTAGATGTGATTCTTCTCCAATTGAGTTCTGTATCCACATTAGAATGTAAAATTTGGCATTCATTTCAACAGAAAAGACCATGATATTAAACAGTGAGATCCCGGCCAAAACAGTTTCATCATTAACTCTATTAATATCATTGTGAATGATTTACCAAAAGTAGAACATGAGTCTTGGCAAAAGATAGCAATAAGAAGGCTTGACATGTACTTTGCAGGATATCAACCACAAAGAAGTTAACTAGTTTAAATATTAACTTTTTATCACCCAGTAAGCAGGTCAGAAGCGAAGTTCTTGAATGGACTGATTGAACGTAAAGATTGATTTCATCAGTCACAATCTTAAAAGCCTAAAATAATTGATTCCCTATCATGTGTAGGAATACCAAGAAGACATCTTACTGAAACTTTTGACCAAGAGCAACATAAATACCAAGGATGCTCATTTATTCCATATATTCTCTTTTCCGTGCATGATTTGTGAACTCTACTTGTATTAAGCTTAAACATGTAAGCAAACTCCTATGTTACAGATCCTTTCCCCCCTCCTCTACTTGTATACTTACCCATAAGCATGGGATCCTTCATGGATTTGTATTCAGAGAGGGTATAGCATGGATCTGTATGGAATCAGATCAGGATCATCCACACGCAAGTCAATTAATAACCTCACGCGTGAATAAATCTATGAAAACATTTGATCTATCAATAGTTAGATATTTGTCCATCTCTATTGCCTATCCACTTGACCTTTGTTTCTATAGTCACTTACAGCTTTAAAATTAAATACTATTCAAAACCATAGTAGTAAAACACATCAAGGCTCATGCATGAAAATCCATTTCCATATGTTACATAGGTATATTTTGAGTCCCAATTTTACCAGAAGCATCAGACTCATACCATCTGGTTTGGACTGGTTCACAAAAAAGTATGAGAACTAGATGCCAACCAGAACCAGAGGCCGATTCTGATCTAGATCGGCCCTCAAAAAACTGAAAAAATCGAGCCAAGAAAATAAAAAACAGGGTGCCGCCTCACAAACCCTAATTTCTCTCTCTCTCTCTCTCTCTCACACACATATATATATATTTAAAATTTGCATAATTTATGTATTTCTAGTCAACTGGTTCTTCAACCTGGTTTTTTTGGCTGGTTCTGATCCGGTCTGGGTCTGACCCTAGGCTGGTCACAGTTTCAATCCTGGTTCTGGTTTTGATAACATTGATTTTGACAACAAATTGTGCCTACATGGATAATTTTTAGAAATATGCCTTTGATTACTATTAATGGAACTATATATATATATATATATAACGAATATTAAAAAATAGGGTGATGGGTGGGCCATCAAGGATCACCAATCGGGGTAATAAAACATATCCTCTAAGCTAGATATTCAACAAATGCTTACATCACACAAATTCCACTGTAAAGCCATTATTAAACTAGTGTTATAAAGTCAAAAATATCACCTAGATGGAGTATTAAAAATTAGAAATAGACCAAGTGAAATTTATTTTGTTACCAAAAGAACCTAAAAACCTATTGGCTTAGGCAACAAGGGCCACCATAGCTCTAGATGATGGTAGCTCATCATCATTGCCTTTAACATCCCTGAGGGGTTCATCTGGTAATGAGGGAAGGGGGGACTGGAACTGGCCAGTTTGGACTGGTTCACAAAAAAATATGAGAACTAGAAGCCAAACTGGAACCAGAGGCTGATTCTGCTCTGGGCCTGCAAAAACCTCAAAAATTGAAAAAATCAAGCCAATAAAACAAAAAAAGGGTGCCCCTCACAAACCCTAATTTATAATATATGTATATATATATATACTAAAAATTTAAATTTTTTAAAAAATTTGCATATTTTATGTATTTTTAGTCAGTTGATTCTTCAACCAGGTTTTCTGGCTGGTTCCAATCTGGTCGGGTCCGACCCTTGGATGGTCACAGTTCCAATCAAGGTTCCGGTTTTGATAACATTGATTTTGACAACAAATTGTGCCTTAATGGATAGTGTTTTGAAATACGCCCTTGATTACTATTAATGGAACAAAATGTATAAAAAATGTTTAAAAAATAGAATGATGGGTGGGCTGCCATCAAGGATCACAAATTGGGGTAATAAAACATATCCTCTTAAGCCTAGATATTCAACAAATGCTTATATCACACAAACTCCACGGTAAATCCATTATTAAACTAGTGCTATAAAGTCATAAATATCACCTAAATAGAATATTAAAAATTATAAATTGAACAATTGAAATTTATTTAGCAAAAGAACCTAAATAGTAAAATCCCATTGGCTTAGGCAACATGTGCCACCACAGCTATAGATGAAGGGAGCTCATCATCGTTGCCTTTTCTTGGCCAACCAACATCCTTGGGGGGGGGTTCATCTGGTAATGAGGGAAGGGGGCGGCGACCATTCTATTCCCACAACTTCTTGTGGTTGTTTACATTCTTAGATAGCATGGGATACATAAGAACTTATCATTGTTGGACAGGTATTAGGGCTTGTCTCTATCATCACGTGGCTAGTTGTGTCATCCATCTCTGCATGCTCAGCCTACTCAATGTTGATGTGGTTACTATGAAAGGGCTAGAGAGACATTTGGTGGGGCTCTACTCATAATGAACCCCCCCCCATATTCTAGGAGCCAGCTAAGGTGGTTGAGATCCATCGTCACCTTGATGACTTAATCCTATATCTACAAGGACAAATTGGTGATCACAACCAATTTGTCAATCCAAGTGAAGTCTGTTATGGCATCCTTATTATTAAACATATGCTTATGGTATTTTCTGACGCCTTACAAAAATAATTTCTATATGAAAAATTGCTAGGAATTACTTTTTCTGTGGAATTTAATGTGGAATTATTATCATACTATATATATATATATAAAAGCAATTTGTCAATCCAAGTGAAGTCTGCTATAGCATCCTTATTCTTAAACGTATGCTTATGGTATTTTACAACACCTTACAAAAAGAATTTCTATATGAAAAATTGCTAGGAATTACTTTTTTTGTGGAATTATTATATGTCAATAATGGCTTGCTGGGTTGGTAAAAGCGAGCTATTGTCATCACCCCTGCACGAGTTCATGTCTATACAATGACATGCTTGTGCTCATGCTTGTGTGCGCTTGTGCTTGTGAAAATAGATGGGGCCAGGTGCGATCCCTTGGCAACTTTGATGGAATAGATACCCCTCACTCGTGGCTTCTTAGCCAAACATGTTGAAATTCTGAGGTCCTATGAGGCTGCCATCTAAGGTCTGTCCTTGACCTTAGTATGGCTCTAAGTTTCAACTGTTTGGCTGTCTTCTTTTGCTGTTTTAGGACAGCAAACAGTCATGTTACTTTCTGCTCAATGTTTAATAGGTTAAGTGCTCTTTTAAGGTGCCCTTG
>JASDQU010097172.1:1370-14551 GCA_032191745.1 Picea mariana | reverse complement strand
ACTATGTGTGTATATGATCATGATTTCATGATTGAATGTATGAATTCTATGAGAAGAGAAGTATAAGTTTCAATTGTTTCTCTTCTTGAGAAATCCTGAAAGGAGTGCAGTGAGAGTCCGCAAGGGGTGCGTTGATGAAGTTCTAAGTTTTATCTTAGAAATGCTCATGAGGGATACCATTGTTCTTATACTAGGAAGAGTGTAGGTGTAGCACAAGAACCGTGTAAAGGGTGTGAAAGCTAGAGAGAGTCATAGACTTTACCAACCAATGAGGAAGGTTGAAGAACTGATGTTGCGAGGAAGTGCACATAGTTGGAGGTGGAGAATAACCAGAGGTTATTGTGAATTCCACAAGGAGTGTGCACAAGAATCATTTTTACGCCTTGAATACATAACAAAGGTCAAGCTCAAGAAGGATAGAGAATTGAGAGAATTTAGGGGCAGAACGAGGTCTGGAATTACTTTGTAGAAGTTAAGTCTGAAGAAGAAGATGACAAGGTAATTGGGCAGAAGTATTTGAGGAGTCCAAACGAATGGTTGAAATTCTCAGAGGGAGAATCTCTGAAGTTCTGTGGGCCATTGGATCTTGCAAATGAGTGGGGAGATTAAGGCTGAGAGTCTTTCAACACTAGTAAGCTCAGGATGGATATTGGTCATTGGATCCGGATCAATGAGGGTCATTGATCTTGTGTTTGAATTCATCGTTTTGGAATTCAGGGCGTGGAGGACGTTGTGACCCGGACTCGAGAGTTGCAAACTCCCGATCTACGAAGTCCCGATAGAAGAAGGACCGTCAGATCCCCGGAAGCTCAAAGCCATTGATCGTGACGAGGAGTCATCGTGATTTTGAATATCGGTGGAGGGTTTTGTTGCATTGCAAATTGTCGATAAGTAAAATTCCAAAGTGCCAAAATATTTGGGCCCCAGGTTTTAGACAAAGGTCACATCAAGTAAAGTCAAGGGAGGAGGCAAAGGACCCATTAGCCTTTCGGGGTTCTGGGAATTAAAGGAACCAAAGGGACTCATACTAGGGTCACAAAGTCATGAAACTCAACATACCATTCGGGTGAAGAGTGTGGTCATGTCAGCTGGTCATGTGGATGAGAGTTGGCGCTTAGTTCTTATTCACACAGGCATAGCTCGTAAGAAGTACCTGTGGATAAACACTTGTGTGTTGAAGATTCCCGTGAGGAATCAAAGAGTCAATCAGACTCAAATGGAAGACTAAGAATGATCCTTAGACTGGGAGGTCATGCAGAACCTACTAAGGTAGGGGTGTTGCGTCAGTTCTGGGTTGATAGATATGGCTTTCTGATATTTTGGGGCTTCATTGGTGAAAGGCCACCCCCTCTCCATGTGGTACCCACATGGATCTACTTAATTTGTGCCAGTCGACGTAGCTCTAATGTGACCTAAACCGTCACCTTCTATTGATGACGTGGTCACCGGAGGTAGGGTTACAAGGAAATTCCCTACCTGGATTTCATGACTTTGGGCCTTCAACCCTTTATCAAATTCATACAAACAAAAGTCTCCCAAAGTTCTGAAGTCGGGAGGACTTTTCCCATCCAGAATCTAGGGTGGAGAGGTTTCCACCCTCGGGTCTAACTGTTTAGGTTTTTTCACTCTTAAAACATAAACAATGCTCAATGAGGGTCCCACACTTATTTCACGTCCAATATCACACTGACATGTGGGTTTTCTTTGACATGCCATATATTTATAACATACCATGACTTGCCCAATTAGAGTTTGACACTTGTCTATCTCTTATAGGCCTATTAAATTAATTAATCATTGTCATAATGAATTCCCTCTCTTTATTTATTAATTCTTTATGTAATCCCTATTAGGGATCATTGATCTTCATTAAAATTAATTAACCTCGTAAATTTCATTTTTACTTGGCCTAAATTACTGGTCTAGTTAAACCAAGGATTACTCCCCTTTTTCCTTGGAAATCCAACATTTCGGGATGGATTAGTGTTAACTATTATATTAAATCCTCGTCACATTAACTCATAATCAAATCATATTACTAATTAGTTTTAATTAATTATATTATAATATAATCATAATAAATTATATTATAATATAATCATGATAAATTATGTTATAATATAATTAAATATTTTAACTTGTACCTAGGTTCATTAATATCAAGTACTATGTAAGACTTTGACGTATTTACTCTCCATCCTCTTATGCACATACCCAAAATTCTCGAACGCCAAAGTTCCGAAGAGGATCCTATTTATATTATATTGTAATACAAATATAATTTAATTATATTAGATTACAATATAATGAATTACATTAAATGCTTATTACAATTATTTTCATTGATTTAATTACATTAAACATAATGTAATGTAATTAATTATATTTAATGTTCATGCAAACATTGCAACTGGGGAAGGTAGGTCTGGGCCTTCAGTCATTTTAGCTCATGCACTGTATCACCCCAAACATCTGGGAGTCCCTAAGTCCCAAACTCGTGGAGTCTTGAAGTTTTGAAGGGGTCCACACTTATACGTGTTGCACATTAAACAATAATTTTAAAAAGGAAAGGGATTGACCTCATCCATGTGCAAATATTATAATAAAATTTAATTATTATATAATATAATATAGTATACCCCTTTGGAATGAGAGAAAACTTTCCGGGTCAACTCCTTCAATTCTTCAACACACTCTCCATTTTCAAACCTCCTAGAGCCCCAGAGACTCGAAGCCCCGAAGTCCCAAAGTGGTCCCACATTCATTCATTACACATTAAACAATAATTTAAATGAAAAAAAGGGTTGGTCTTGTCCATATGTTCATTGTAATATATTAATTTTATAATAAACCCCATCAAAATGTGTGCCCAAGTTTCATAAATTCTCAATATATATATATATATATATATAACAATTGCTCATCTATGTCACTCCCAATAGCTTCGAAATTAATAAGAGGTTGACCATGGGTGGATTAATCTTGTTTAGTCTGCAATCCTCCAACCTTTAGGTCATTCTCCAATACACTCTCCACTTTAAACCTCTGGAGTATCGAAGCTTCGAAGGGTGTTAAGAAATGATCATAGAGAATAGTCACAATTTTTTAGATATATACTACCATTTCCTTGAACAAAATCAATATTTGGTAAGGTTTAAATAAATTTTGTTTAATTAAACCTGAAATAAAGGAAAAATTGAAATCAGTTTCATTATTCCAGACTTTTAAAATAATAAAATAAAAATCATATTCGAGGGAAATTTCTCCATTTTGGAATTAATTCATATTTCTAATTTTTCTCTCCTTTTGGGTAAAGGAGTAGATTTGCTCCTTTCATTGTGATTTATTTTTCTTATAAAAAATTTAAGGAAATTAATCGTAAGGCAACGAATCTCCTCCACAGTAAATTTTACATTTCTACCCAAAATCACAGCCCACCACAATTATGGGGATTCTTCCCAAATTTATAGGAATTTAACACAAGTTTAGCATAAATKTTTATTAATGCCTAAATGAAATCAAAATGGCTTTTATATTTTGATTCAAGTATGAAGGGTCATGTTTATTTCCAAATTATTCTTCCTTACTACTTATTTATAATGATTTTTTCATTTTTAAATATTTGGGTTGTTTCCCTAAAAMCCAAACCCAAATTTGATATACTCTAAGTTTCTTGTAATAAGGCTTGAGAACAATCTAAAATAGAACACTAATATGCAGACGTAAATCTCTCTCTCCTTCCAAATTTTCTTGTAGAGGCTCTAACTATTTAATTGTCCCCACTATAACAAAAAATGGATTGTAATGCTAAATCAACATTAGTGTTCTCAACCATAAGTCTTATTTTAACATATAGGTAGTCAAAAAATAAGGAAGTAAATAAAATGAGATTAAGCTAAAACATTCTCTTCCTTTTACTTGAATTTTTCAAGCCACTTTTGTCAAAAATTAAACTTGCACAGCTCTAAAACACAGTCTATAATTTTCTTTTAACTTAACACTACAACAATTTAGCAAAATATACTTATATAGAAACTAGATAGTGTTGCAATTTCTGAAAGGGGTGCCCTTTTCCACCCAACCATTGGCATAACAATTCCTGAAAGGATTTACCACTGACCACCCCCTAGCTAGATCATGATGCCCTGTGAGAGATTCTTCCTTCTGATCAGCAACATCCAGGGATGGAGTTCACTCTCCTCCTCCCACAGGAATTCTAGAAGAATATTTTTCTATCCACCAAGCAAGGAAGGTTGTTGTGATTGCTCATTCAATCACTCCATATTTTTGCAGCTTCATTTATCAGTTTGATTAGAAAAACAATGCCAAACAATTCTTAACAGATTTGTTTCTCATTTCTCTTTACAACTAAAGAGTTGCACATGCTCTCCCTCTTCAGAAATGGTCATCGGACCGATTCCACTTGCATCCTCTTCTTCTGCTCACAATTTTCCTTCTTTTTCTTTTCTTCCCCAACAATAATTTCATGGGTACATTTCCCAATTTTGTGGGTCAAATCAGGAATTTTCTAGATGGGTACTCTACCCATCTCCTCATTGACTCTTCAAGAAGACTTCCCAACTGCCATCTTAAATGGAAATTAAATTCTGTGGGTTAGAGGACGGTTCTGGGTCTGAAAATTTTCAATTCAACAGAGTATTGGTCTGGTAGAGGTCATTTCAACCATTACTGGTTCCCCTCACCATCTCTCTCATGCATCATTATCTACATTGGAAAACCCTTTAGTAGTTATGCAACAAATTGCATTTTATTTAGTAAAAAAAATATATACATCACCTTCTATAAAAAAGGGTTCATCAATTCCAACATCCACACATAATCAATCTGCCCATAGTCTCTTAGAAAACTATAGTTATATTTACAAGTTGGTGGAAATAGTGGTATTGCAATCCTCTCCCCCTTAAAGGAACATTGTCCTTGAYKTTCTACCTTTCATTGKGTTCTTTATGTATAGTAGTGAACAAAAATGGGYATGCATGTTTCATGGAATCCTCCATTTCCCATGTAGCCTCATCTGGACCAAAGTGTTTCCACTGCACCTTGACATGTGCAATGGTTCTATTCCTGAGTGGTATTTATTTCCTATCTATTATGAATTGTGGATCTGGTAGGAATTCTCCCTCTGGTTCCACCTAAATCACTGACCAATCAATTACATGATTAGAATCATGTACATATTTCTTCAGTAATGAAACGTGGAAAACATTATGTTCTTTCACTGTGGGAGGAAGTGCTAGTCTATATGTTACAGGTCCCACTCTATCCAAAATTTCAAAGGGTACAAAAAACTGAGATGCTAACTTGGAACAAGTTCCCATTCTCAAGGAACTTTTTCTGGGCCTAACTCAGAGATCCACATGATCCCCTACTTTGAACTGTCTAGGATTCCTCTTTCTCTCTTCATATCTTTTCTKCCTATCCTAAGCTATTTTCAGATTCTGTTTTATTTTTACTATTTGTTGTTCCATTTATTTTAKCATATCTAGCCCGAGTGTAATTCTATCTACTGGGTTATTCTAGCTGATTGGAATATTTCATTGTCTACCATAGAGAGCCTCAAAAGGGCTCATCTTWAATAACTCTTGATATCCATTGTTATAGGTAAACTCTACCATGGGTAGGCATTCTTCCCATTTCCTGGGCTAATGCATCACATGCATCCTTAACATTTCCTCTAAAACTTGGTTCACCCTCTCTGTCTATCCATTAGTTTGAGGGTGGTAGGTTGTACTAAACAGAAATTTAGTTTAAAAACTAGCAAACAAAGATTTCCAAAAATTTGAAGTAAATTGTGTATCTCTATCTGATATGATTTCCTTAGGAATGCCATGCATTATAAATATTTCTTTCGTGAAAATATTGGCAATATCTATTACCTTCCAACTTGACTTTATGGGAATAAAGTGATCAACCTTGCTTAGCTTGTCCACAACTACCATAATAACATCATTTTGCTTGGTTTATTTAGGCAATCTTGTGATGAAATCCATGGAGATGGTTTCCCATTTCCATTATGGAATTGGTAGGGTATACAATAGCCATGTTGGGTGTCAATGCTTCACCTTAACCTATTGACATTATAGACATTTAGCTAAGTAATCAACTATGTATTTTTTCAGTCCAGGCCAATAAAAATAGTTTCCTAGTGGATGTGATCATTTTATGATAACCAGGATGACCAATATATGATATTTTATATAGTTCATCCATTATTAACCTCTTCAAGTTGTCACAATTTGGAATATACAACCTACCTTTGTAAGTTAGTAGGCCATCATTCAAAAATTGATATCCCTCATACATCAGCCCTGTGGGCTATTGCTCTAGGTATGTTTTCATAGTTTTGATAAATGCATATGGTTCTTGTGCACTTTTGACTCTTTCCTTGATGTTTGTTTCACAAGTGCTTACAACTTCCAAGTGAACCACTTCAATAATTCTACCAAGGGAATGGACCACCCTATTTTCTTTTCGTTTAATATGTTTGATTTCAAAATAAAACTCACTAAGGAGAGCCATCCACCTAGCTTGTATAGCATTGAGTTTGGGTTGGTCGAACATATATCTCATCCCACTATGGTATGCCATAAGTATGAACCTTCTTCCTAGGAGGTAATGCCTCCACATATTTAAAGCATGTACTATGGAAGCCAATTCTAAAACATGTGTCACATAATTGATTTCATGTTCATTCAATTTTTTGGATTCGTAGCAAATCACATTCCYTTCTTGCATAACGACTCCTCTGATTCCTTCTTTGCAGGCATATATAMACACAAGGAAATCCTTGTTTGGGTTTGTAATTTTTAGCATAGKTATATTGGTTAAAAGGTGTTTCAGCTGCTGAAAAATCTCTTCACACTCTATTTTTTGAATGAATTTAACTCCCTTTTTCGGAAGYGAGGTGATTGGATAACCAATCTTKGAAAACCCCATTATGAACCTCCTGTAGTACCCTACYAGGCCCATAAATGATATTATATCAACTAAATATTTTGGGGTAGACTAGTCCATAATGGATTTTATCTTGTTAGGATCAACTACCACTCAAAGATAACATGTCCTAAGTAATGGACTTGTTTTTGGAAGAAGTCACACTTACTATAATTCACATAGAGTTGGTTTTCTCTTAGCACTTGAAGCACTAAATTGAGATGTTCTTCATGCTCTTCCCTAATATTAGAATACATTAGGATATTATTAATGAAAACCAACACAAATCCTTCCAAGAACTTGTTGAGTACATTATTCATTAAGCACATAAAGGTGGTTGGTGCGATGGTAAGCCCAAATGGTACCACCACAATTCATAGTTCTCATACCTCGTCCTAAAGGTTTTTTTGTGGATGTATTCATCCTTAATTCAGACTTGATGGTATCCATACCTCAAGTCAATCTTGGAGAAAATTGTAGCACCCCTTAATTTTTCAAACAAATCATTAATTCTTGGTAAGGGATACTTATTTTTAATGGTCATCTTATTGAGTTGTCTATAGTCATCACAATTGGAGTGTGCCATCCTTCTTCTTCACAAAAAAATCTAGTGCTCCCAAAGGGGACACACTAGGACGATTGCAACCTTTTTCTAACATCTCCTTTATCTGTAGTTTGAGCTCAACTAACTCTGGTGTACTAATTTAATAGGGTTCTCTAGACATTTTCACCACTCTAGGTACAATTTCTATTGAAAAATCAATGTCTCTTCTTAGAGGTAGACTTGGTATCTCTTATGGAAAAACATCTTTATACTCTATTAATATAGGATGGTCCTCTAGGCTTGGTTTATTGTCCTCAACAGAGTTCAATAGTTGCATTTCATATAAATGACATCTTTTTTAGCAATACTTCTTCACTTGAAGGGATGATATTTTTCTCACTGAGACAAGCTTTTGAATTCATTGTAGGGTTATTTTCCCCCCTTCCTCATCTTCTCACTCCAAATTTTTATTATAATAGTCCAACTTGTCTTTATAAGCAACCAACTAGTCCATGCCAATCAACAGATCATAATATCCTAAAGGGAGCATGTTTAGGGTCGCTTGTGTGGACAATCCATTCAAAACTCAAACTCAGTAAAAATTAAGTGTAAAACTTAGTAAAATGACTAAGTGATGGCAGGTGCAATTTGGGTAATGAATAAATGGAGGTGAAAATTGAGTGTTGTGGGTTGTGAGACTAGGAGTGGAAGGTGGAAATGTGGGTATAAGATGGGCTCCCGCATCCACATTCATGAAAACAAATAAGCATAGGAGTATCGAGATTAGTGTAAAGGAATATGGAGAGTAATGAAAAATGACTAAGCATGGAGAGTAGAGAGGAAGGATATTAGAGTGGAAAGAAGGAAAAATGGCTAAGTATGGATTAAGGGGAGGAAGGAAATGCATAACTATGGAGATTAAGTGAAAATTGACTAAGTATGGTGCAAAAGAATGTGGGAGAAAATTGACATATCTTGGGAATATGACCTTTGTTTTAGATTTCGTAGAATGATAGACGAAGCTAAGACATATGGATATTCAGTGAGAATATGGAAACAAACAATTTCCTTTTTCTTTTCTTCTTCTTCCTTTTTTTTAAAGAAAATCCATCCATGTTGGCCTTGCATGAAAAAAAACTACATATTCATTAATTATGAATTCCTAAAACTTGTTGGGTCTTCATGATAAATAGGTGAAGAGTATTTGGAACTTTCCAAATTTGACAAAAAATGGTCTCCATTATTGGTTGYGGAGCATGATTATATTCTTGATTGAAAGGTTTTGTTTCAATTGYGTTTGGACCCCATTACCTGACAGGGGATGTGGTAGGTATTTCCCCCCCAATTCTCTTGCTAGGGGGTMTAGAGGGGGAAAGTGAGAAATTTTGGAGGCCCCCTTGGTGGGGGATTTGGGGGAACAACCCTTGAAGCTAAATTTGGGGAAAAATTGCCTTGTAAAATATAGTAATTTCATATTCAATCTCGATTGTTCATTATAAGGTCACAAATCTGATGGTAGAAATTATGTTAGGGATTTTTTSCCTAGAAGGAAACCCTCTTTTATGTATGAGGGAATTGTATTGTGGCTGTGTSAGAGAGTGAATATTGTGTTCTGAGAGAGGATATTGTTAGAGAAAGAAGAGGAAGTTACAATTGATATGTTGTAGATTGYATCCCTTCATTTGTTGGATAATAATAAAGGAAGGACTTGGAAATTTCTCTGGTGGAGGTAGGCCACATTGGGTGAACCACATGTATTTATGTCTCTATTGTATTGTGTATCTTATATGTTTTATTTCCACATTTGTTTTATTTTATTTCTTTGCGATCCTGTTTTTCTAACAACTCGTATCAGAGCAAAAGGTAACTCATAGGAAAAGAGGGTTCCTGGTTCGAGTGTGAGCAATGGAGGAAGATGGAAATTTTAAGGTTGATAAATTTAACGACCAAAACTATTAATTATGGAATATACAGATGGAATATTATTTATATAAAAAGGATCTTTACTTACCATTGGGTGAAAAAACAAAGCAATGTATGAGTATGAAGGACAAAGAATGGGAGATTGTTGACAGAAAGGCACTGGGAATGATATGGCTATGCCTGACAGCGTTGGTGGCTTTCAATATTTCAAAATAAAAGACAACGAAGGATCGAATAAACGCATTGGATAAATTATATGAAAAACCCTCGGCTTCCAACAAAGTATTTCTAATGAAGCGATTATTTAATATGAATATGTAAGAATATGGGTATGTTGCCAATCATTTAAATGAATTCAATAAAGTTACTAATCAACTACATTTTGTAAAAGTGGACTTTGTTGATGAGGTTAGGGAACTTCTAATCTTGTGCTCATTATCAGAAAACTAGAATGGCTTGTTCATGGCTGTAAGTAATTCTACCTCTGATTCAAACTCTCTGAAATTTTATAATGTTCTTGGTGTTATCCTTAGCGAGGAAATGTGACATAAAAGAACATGTGAGACATCAGGTAATGCATTGACCATGGAAAATGGGGGAAGAAAAAGGAAAAGCGGAAATATTCTAAGAAATCATGGGAAGTATAGGAAGGGAAGATCCAAATCCATACTAGGAAAAATAGAGTGTTGGAATTGGGGGAAGAGAGGATGTCTGAAGAAAGATTGCAAAGCTCTAAAAAAACAAAGAGATGGACAACATGAGAAAAATCAAGAAGAAAATGTAGCAGGTGATGTGTTACAAGATGCTTTGATTTTTTATTTAGATAATATTATTGAG
This sequence comes from Picea mariana, assembly GCA_032191745.1. Lineage (NCBI taxonomy): Eukaryota > Viridiplantae > Streptophyta > Pinopsida > Pinales > Pinaceae > Picea > Picea mariana. The sequence continues at coordinate 4,293 of JASDQU010097172.1, read as the reverse complement.
TCTTGGGTAGTATATGCAGGGGCTTCATTTCATGCCACACCCCATAGGAAATATTTCAAATATTATGCTCAATGTGATTTTGGATAGGTTTATTTGGGTGATGATGAACCATGTCAAATTTTAGGAATGGGTAAGGTACAAATAAAACAAAATAATGGAAACCAATGGTTACTAAAAGAGGTGAGGCATATACCATATCTGAGAAGAAATATAATTTCAACAAGATAGTTGGAAAGTGAATGTTGTATATCTACATTTACGGATAAGGCATGGAAGGTCACTAAAGGTTCATTGGTAATGGACAAAGGAGAGAAGGTAGGTACATTGTATTTATGTACTGGTAATGATGACTATTATATATCTTTATATTCTAGAAGAGTGGATACAAAACTGTGGCATCATAGGTTTGGACACGTGAGTGAGAAGGGGATGTAGATAATTTACAAAAAGGAATTTGTTTCCAGTTCTTAAACAAGTTGATTTGGATTTTGTGTGCACTGTATTTATGGAAAACAAAAGAGAGTCAAATTTCTCAGAGTCAGGAAGGAAAAGAAGAGTGAAAAGGTAGATCTTGTGCATACATATGTATGGGGACCATATCAGGTATAATATCTTGGTGGCTCTCGTTATTATGTTACTTTTATTGATGATGCAACTTGAAAAATTTGGGTTTATTGCATTCGAAAAAAATCTGATATTTTTGACACTTTTAAGAAATGGAAAGCTTTGGTTGAGAATGAGATAGGAAAAAGGTTGAAGTGTCTCAGATCAAACAATGGAGGTAAACACTACAACAAGGAGTTTCATAATTACTATTCATACCATGGGATTCATAGAGAGAAGACAGTTTCAAAAACACCAAATAAAATGGTGTTTCAAAAAGGATGAACATGACAATCATGGAATGTGAAAGGAGTATGAGATTGCATGTTGGGTTTCCCTTACAATTTTGGGAAAATCTTTTATATACTAGTATTTACTTAATAAACAGAGGGACTTGAATCTCCTTGAATGGTTTCATTCCATAGGAGGAATGGATAGGTAAAATGATAAACTACTCATTTCTGAAGACTTTCGGTTGTGAAGCATTTGTCCATATTGATAAATAAAATAGAACAAAGCTTGAGTCAAAATCTAAGAAGTGTACCTTTATTGGATACTGTGTTAATGATTTTGGTTATTGCTTATGGTATTATGAAAATAATAAAATCACTAGGAGTAGATATGTGGTATTCAATGAAAAGGCCAGTACAAAGATTAGTTGCAGGGAAAGAAACAGTCAAAGGAAAACACATAATGCATATTGCTTGATAAAATCAAAGAAAATGAAATTCCAAAGTACCAAAAAATAAAAATGTACAACAATAGGAAAAACATGTACCTCAAACTCTTGCAAGTATTGTTAGAAGATCTACCAGGTTAAGTAGACCTCCTGAACAATACTCTCCTTCATTGTATTATTTATTGTTGATTGATTCTGGTGAACTAGAATGTTCTGAAGAGGCAATGTAGGTATACACAAAAAATAAGTGGGAGAAAGACATGAAAGAGGAAATGGATTCCTTGGTAAACAACCAAAATTAGGATTCGGTTCAGTTTCCTGTAGGAAAAAGAGCATTGCAGAATAAATGGCTTTACAGGTTGAAGGAATAAGATAGAGAAAAAAAGTGATACAAGTCTAGACTTGTTGTAAATGGGTTTTCACAAAGGAAAACTTTTCTCCATGGGGATTTGGAGAAAGAGATTTATATGTAGTAGCTACAAGGGTATAAGGTCAAAGGAAAGGAGAATTTGGTATGTAGGTTGAAGAAGAACTTGTATGGCCTAAAGCATGATCCAAGGCAATGGTATTTGAAGTTTGACATCTTTATGATAGAAAAAGGTTATAATAGATGCCATTCTAATCACTGTKTTKATTTTAAGAGGATAGAAAATGRAAGCTATATTATATTGCTATTGTATGTAGATGGCATGTTTGTTACGAGATCTAACATGCAGGATATTAATGTGCTAAAAAATAAATTAGYTAATTCATTTGTAATGAAGGATTTAGGTGTTGCAAAGAAAATCCTTGGTATGAGGATAACAAGAGATGGAAAAAATTAGAAATTGACATTGTCTCAGGGTGAGTACATAGAGATGGTGTTGKAGAGGTTTAGAATTCCTAATGCAAAACTAGTTAGTACACCTTGGGACAAACATTTTGAATTAACCAAGGAWAWGTGTCCCAAGACACATGAGTAGATAGAATACATGTCCAAGGTCCCTTATTCATCAACAATTGAAAAATTGATCTATGTTATGGTGTGCYCAAGACCAGATATTGCACATGCAGTGAGATTTTTGAGCAGGTATATGAACAATCTAGGTAAAGAACCTTGGGAGGTAGTAAAGTGGATTCTCTAGTATTTGAGAGGTACTAATACTAATGCATTATTTTGGGGGATTAAGACATTGTTCTACATGGATATGTTGTTTCATATATGGAAGGCGATAAATATCATAGGAGAAGCACCACATGGTATGTTTTTACTGTAGGTGGAACAATAGTAAGTTGGATTTCAAAAATACAAAAGGTTGTTGCATTTTCAACAATGGAAGTAGAGTATGTTGTTGCTATAGAGGCTAGTAAAGAGATGAATTGGTTACAAAGGTTTATGGAGGAATTGGGAAAGAAGCAGGAGAATAGAAGGTTGTACTGTGGCAACCAGGGTGCCAGTCATCTTGCGAATAACTCAACCTTCCATTCTAGGACTAAACATATACATCTCAGGTACCATTTCATATGATATGTTTTAGAATATTGTAAGGTAGCTAGAGAGGTAGTGGGGGGGCCCAGAGGGCCCATAGTGATAATAGTGGAGGTCATTCAATGTAAGGTGGACTAGGTCCACTATATTATTAAATAAGGCCCACTATGGTA
>JASDQU010097171.1:3206-21568 GCA_032191745.1 Picea mariana | reverse complement strand
TGTTTATACATGATTGAGATAGCATTCATATTGATTTGTTGTGGAGCATGAGAAAGATATTGGAGAGCTTGGATGTGTTGTGACTGGCTGTGGGTCAGTTTGGACAGTGGAAGACATAAGAGAAAGTGATTGCAGGTTGCAGAGGATCTGATCATGTGAAGAAAAGAAAAACCCTAGTTGCTCAGAAGAAGACGCTTGTTGCATTATACACTGGCCGCGTTCACACATGGGTTGTAGTGAGCCAGGGCACGTGCACACTCGGGCTGCACTACTGGCAGGTCGTGTACCTATTGATAGATTGATATCTGTTGAGGATTGTTGCCTCATCTCAGTTGGTGTTGAGAATGTAAGCTGAGTCTTGCATATAGAGTTGGTGCTCTTGTAGAGTTGTACTCTATTCAGTTGTTGTTGATAAACCCCAAGGATTGTAGTCTGTAATAAAAAGAAAATTGTACATACATCTTGTGTTATTTGTGTTCATTGTGGTGATGACTTGTTGATGATATATTGTTGATATATGTTGCTGATATGTGCTCACATATAACTGGTTATAAATGACAACAATGGGTAATGAATAAATGTTGAATGCTAATTGATGAGTTGTTGTGCAAGAGGGAAGTTTTGGGAAAAAGAGCCCCACACTCATTCACCCCCCCTCTAAGTGTGTTAGGTGTGTCCAACAAAACGAGAAGAACACAATATTTCTCTCATACAAACTCTGTTTGATCCCTTTCAAGTTGTGTTGGGATCATGAGGAGGAGATCTACACAATGAATCCATTTTTGAGAAATTTTGAACACTTTGATTTTTTATCATTTTTTTGATCCCTTGAATCAATGAACCAACGTCTGAAATATGGCACAAACCTTTGAGTCTTTATCAATATAAGAGTTTGAATATGCAACTCACAATGGAGGTGAAAGAGTCTCATTGTGTCTTCTCTATGCTTTGGAAGATAATATCCCTTGAGGCTTGATAGATGCACTTGGATGAAAACCTTAGAAAATAAGAATTTTCTAGCAAGAGAAATTTCCTTAGGGATGATCTTGATGAAATTTCCCCATGGGATTTGTAGAAAATTTCCCCAAGGGTAAGCTTGAGGAAATATCCCCTTGTACTTTGTAGAAAATCACCCTAGGGGTGACCTTAAGTAAAATTCCCCATGATATTTCGACAAAATCACCCCATGGGTGAACTTGAGGAAACCATCCCTGTTATTGCACAAATTGTAGGTTGGGAAAAACCTGACCCAAACCAAAAGAGTGTGAAAAATACGGGAGTACCTACCCATTGTCACCTTATATAGACACTCCCCTTTCTTTAGTGATGATAAATCACAACAAGGGGGGAGTCTCGGTGACCCTAGGGGGATTGATATGAAAAGTGAGAAGATGATGGTGAAAACCTCTATGGTCAAGCTTGGATGTGAGGAAAAGGCTTGGAAGTGAGTCTTGTTGATGAAGGATGGTTGCCAAAGTATTGTGTACTTGCAAGACAATGTTAAACCTTCCTAGAACAAGACACAAGATAGAGACACCCTTAAACCAAAGGGGAACAAGCTAGAAACCTTGTTGTACCAACATTACAGCAGAACACACACACACACACACACACACACACACACACATATAATGTTAATAGATGTAAAATTAACCATGCAAAACACCAAATAATTATTGGAAAATCAAGTACTAAATATTTAGGTAATATCCCAACACTTAGACACAAGTTTTGATGGTGAAAGAGGGTTTAAAAATGATGTTATCAACAATATATTAGGGTAGTCATATCGCTGTAGAAAAATTTTGCTACAACAACAAAATCTAACGAGAAAAAATAACAAGTAAACCATCAAAATGATAGTTGTTGATCAATAGAACAATAATCTAGGTTCACAAGCAATTTTCAATGGTAAATTAGAGAGAAGTGAGTGAAAGAGAGAGTTTTCTGCAGCCCTAATGGATGTAGCATTAATTTATAACATGAAAAATAAATCCTTGGCTAAGCAAGACGCCTTAGAGGCTCAAGCAAGTTTATAACATGAAGAATCACTTCCAAGTTAGATAATTGCAAAATCTCATAATTTCACGTATACCAATGCAAGTAGATGAGTGCCTATTCAATTGGGTGATGGAGTTTCTTGTGTAAGAGCTAGTTTTATTACTTCTCTAGGGGTGTAATCTCTTTTACTCCTTAGAGCAAACAAAACTAGCAAGGTAAATCTAGGAGGTTGTAAGCCCTCTTACTCCTCCTAGCAACCTTTGCTAAAATATGCTTATTCAAGATAAGGATAGATCTTAGTGGAAGTTTTATTCCCTTATACTCCTCCTAGGGTTTAGACAAGAATAAACACTAAGAATGTGCATAAATTTCTTACCAATTTCAAGAGATAGCAATATAAACTCCACTTTACGAAGAATACTCCACTGCAATAGCAAGAACCAATCATCCAAGAGATAACACATCACTTTTTTCTCCAATAGGCAAGTTGCATCATCTACAAAGCATTCAAGAAAGAGAGATAGAGAAAATTTCCAAGAGGGGCACAAATTTCAGCTAAGAAAGGTCTAAGCCTCAAGTGAGTTGTGTTAAAATGAAATGTCACAAGGCCTTTATTTATACAAGATCTTCTAAAATTGATTTGTCCACTTAAATTTAGGGTAAAACACAAATTAGGGAGCATGACCTCCTAATTTCCCCTTTAAAAAATTTGTTTCAAAATTACAAAAGAAACAAGCCCTAAACGATGACATCATGCCCTAAAGGGGTGATGTTTTGGCATAGAGAGCAAATCGTTGAGCTAGTTGAAGGAGACGTTGGGCCTCCAAAGGCCATATATTCATGGTGTAAAGGTATTCCTCAATCAAACATGCCAAGTCATCATCAAATAATCACCACCACCAAAACCATAACCTTCCAAGTGTGACATCGTACCCCAGAAGTGCAACGCATGGCCTCCAAAGGCAAGTTGTTGGGGCTAGGAAGGCTAGTGAATCATTTGCAAGGGATCTTTAAGTGCCTCCAAAGGAAACGTCCCTCAGCCAAGTTTCCAAGAACAAAAGGTGCATCATTCAACCTGTGGGCTTCATGTCAAAAATGAAGGTCCAAGTGACCTCGTGCCTTCACGAAATAACTTTCCACATGTCAAGGCCTTGCAAAGACAAGCAAATTATTGGTTGTAGAGCCTCATTATCTTCTTGATTCATAGGTTTTTTTTTTCAGTCATGTTTATACCCCATGAATACTATACATCCTAGAATATTGTACACTCCATGCGAGGGGTTTGCAGGGGGGGCTTCCCCCCCTTGCAGGGTCCGGGGGGCTCATCCCCCCGGTTGGGGGGTCTAGGGGTAAGCAGGCCCTCAACGGGGGTTCGGGGGACAACGTTCTCCGATGGGGGTTCTGGGGTGAATCCCCTGAAAGAAAAATTTTCTTGTAAATGTATATTGTAATTTCATAGTAAATATGGACCGTTCATTATAAGGTCACAGATCTAATGGTAGAAGTTATGTTAGGTTTTTTTGAACTAGAAGGAAACCCTCTTCTGTGAGGGAAATGTATTGCAGCTATGCATCATTGCAAATATTGTATTATGAGAGAGGAGATTGTGAGAGAATGAGGAGGAAGTTACAACATATGTGTTTTAGGTTGTATCCCTTCATTTGTTGGATAATAATAAAGGAAGTACTTGTAAATTTCTATAGTGGATGTAGCCCACACTGAGTGAACCACATATATCTGTGTCTTTATTGTATTGTGTATCTTCTATGTTTTGTTTGCGCATTTGTCTTGTTTTATTTCTCTGCGATCTTGTTTTTGTAACAACTGGTATCTGAGCGAAAGGTAACTCGCAGGAAAAGAGGGTTCCTGGTTCGAGTGGGAGAAATGGTGGAAGATGGAAAGTTTAGGGTCGAGAAATTTAACGGATAAAACTACCAGTTATGGAAGATGTAGATGGAAGATTATTTATATCAGAATGATCTATTCCTACCATTGGGTGGAATAACAAAGAATTGGACGACCATGAAGGATGCAGAATGGGAGGTTCTTGACAAAAATACACTAGGAATGATACGGTTGAGCCTAGAAGCGTCGATGGCTTTCAATATTTCGAAAGAAAAGACAACGAAGGAGATGATGGACACATTGGATAAACTGTATGAAAAACCATCGACGTCCAATAAGATATTTCTAATGAAGAGATTATTTAATATGAAAATGTCAGAACGTGGGCCTGTTGCAGATCATTTAAATGAATTTAATACAGTTACTAATCAACTAACTTCTCTAAAAGTGGACTTTGATGATGAGGTCAGGGCTCTTTTAATCTTGTGCTCATTTCCAAAAAGCTGGAATTTCTTGGTAATGGTTGTAAGTAAATTTGTCTTTGGTTCAAACACTCTAAAATTTGATGATGTTGTTGGTGTTATCTTTAGTGAGGAAATGCGACAGAAAAGAACATGTGAGACATAAGGTAATGCGTTAAACATGGAGAACATGGGAAGACAAAAGGATAGAGGAAAGGGCTTAGGGAATCATGAGAATTATAGGAAGGGCAGATACAAATCCAGACTGGGAAAGATAGACTACTGAAATTGTGGGAAGAAAGGACATCTGAAGAAAGACTGCAGAGCTACGAAGAAACAAAGAGATGAACAACAAGAGAAAAATCAAGAAGAAAATGTAACAAGTGATGTGTTACAAGATGCTTTGATTCTTTTTGTAGATAATATTTATGAGTCTTGGGTCGTAGATTTAGGGGATTCATTTCCTGTCACACCCCATAGGAAACATTTTCTAGATTATGTTCAAGGTGATTTTGGATAGGTTCATTTGGGTGATGATGCACCATGCAAAATTGTTGGAATGGGAAAGGTAAAAATAAAGCAAAAAAATGGAAACCATTAGTTGTTGAAAGAGGTAAGACATGTTCCAGATCTAAGGAAAAATTTAATTTCAATAAGGAAGTTGGCAAGTGAAGGTTGTATATCCATATTTACAAATAAGGTGTGGAAGGTCACCAAAGGATCACTGGTGATAACAAAAGGAGAGAAGGTAGGTACATTGTATTTATGTACTGGTAATACCGATTCTTCTATATCTTTAGCATATACATGAGTGGATACAACAATGTGGCATCCTAGGCTTTGACACATGAGTGAGAAGGGGATGCAGATACTTCACAAAAGAAATTTGTTGCCAAATCTTAAACAAATTGATTTGGATTTCTGTGAGCATTGTGTTTATGGAAAATAGAAGAGAGTCAGATTTCTCAGAGTAGGAAAAGAAAAGAAGAGTGAAAGGTTAGAGATTGTGCATACAAATGTATGGGGACCAACTCAGGTATCATCTCTTGGTGGCTCTCATTATTATGTTACTTTTATTGATGATGAAACTAGAAAAACTTGTTGCATTTGATAAAAATCTGATGTTTTTGATACTTTTAAGAAATGGAAAGATTTGGTTGAGAATGAGACGGGAAAAAGCTTGCAGTGTCTTAGATCAGACAATGGAGGTGAATATTGCAACAAGGAGTTTGATGATTACTGTTCATACCATGGGATTTGTATATAGAAGAAAGTTCCATGAACACCACAAGAAAATGGTGTGTCAGAAAGGATGAACATGACAATCACGGAGCATGCAAGGAGTATGAAATTGCATGTTGGGTTGCCCTTACAGTTCTGGGAAGATGTTGTAGATACTGTTGTTTACTTAATAAACAAAGGACCTCCAATCTCTTTGGATGGTGGAATTCCAGAGGAGGCATGGACAGGTAAAAAGGTAAACTATTATTTTTTTAAGACTTTCGGTTGTGAAGCATTTGCCCATGTTGATAAAGAAAATAGAACAAAGCTTGAGGAAAAATCCAAGAAGTGTACCTTTATTGGATATAGTGTTAATGATTTTGGTTATCACTTATGGGATTATGAAAATAAAAAAATCATTAGGAGTAGAGATGTTATATTCAATGAGAAGGTCATGTACAAAGATCAGTTGCAGGGAAAGAAATGGGAAAAAGAAAAACTAGAATACATAGTGCTTGATGAGATCACTGAAAAATAAATTCCAAAGGTACAAGAAAATAAAAATGTACAACAACATGAGCAACAGGTACCTCAAAATCCTACAAGTGTTGTTAGAATATCTATCAGGTTAAGTAGACCCCCTGAACGATACTCTCCTTCATTATGTTATTTATTGTTGATTGATTCTGGTGAACCAGAATGTTATGAAGAGGCAATGCAGGTAAACACTAAAATAAGTGGGAGCAAGGCGTGAAAGAGAAAATGGATTCCTTGGTAAATAACCAGACTTGGGACTTGGTTCAGTTGCCTACAGAAAAGAAAGCATTGCAGAATAAATAGGTTTACAGGTTGAAGGAAGAAGATGGAGGAAAAAAAAGGTACAAGTCTAGACTTGTTGTAAAGGGGTTTGCACAAAAGAAAGGTATAGATTTTGATGAAATATTTTTTCCTGTTGTTAAAATGACTTCAATTAGGACTATTTTAAGTCTTGTGGCAGTAGAATATTTCCATTTTGAACAGTTATATGTAAAAACAACTTTTCTCCATGGGGATTTGGAGGAAGATATTTATATGCAACAACCACATGGGTATGAGGTCAAAGGGAAAGAGAATTTTGTATGCAGGTTGAAGAAGAGATTGTATGGCCTAAAGCAAGCTCTAAGACAGTGGTATTTGAAGTTTGACAGGTTTATGACATAATAAGGTTATAGTAGATGTCATTCTGATCACTGTGTTTATTTTAAAAGGCTAGAAAATGGAAGCTATATTATCTTGTTATTGTATGTAGATGACATGTTTGTTGCAGGGTCTAATATGCATGATACAAATGTGCTCAAGAAGAAATTAGCTAATTCATTTGCGATGAAGGATTTGGGTGCTGCAAAGAAAATCCTTGGTATGAGAATAACAAGAGATAGGAAAAATCACAATTTGAGATTGTCTCAGGGTGAGTACATAGAGAAGGTGTTGGAGAGGTTTAGAATGCAGAATGAAAAACCAGTTAGTACACCTTTGGCCAGCCATTTCAAATTAACCAAAGGAATGTGTCCCAAGAAACAAGAGGAGATATAATACATGTCTAGGGTCCTTTATTCACCAACAGTTGGCATCTTGATGTATGCGATGGTTTGCACAAGACCAGATATTGCACATGCAGTGGGAGTTGTGAGTATCTATATGAACAATCTAGGTAAAGAACATTGTGAGGAAGTAAAGTGGATTATCAGGTATTTGAAAGGTATTGCTACTCATGCATTATGTTTTGGAGGTTCAGACACTGTTCTACAGGGATATGTTGACTCAAATATGGCAGGTGATAAAGATGGCAGGATGAGCACCACAAGGTATGTTTTTACTGTAGGTGGAACAATAGTAAGTTGGATTTCAAAACTACAAAAGGTTGTTTCACTTTCAACAACAAAAGCAGAGTATGTTGTTGCTACAGAGGCTAGTAAAGAAATGATTTGGTTACATAGGTTTATGGAGGAATTGGGAAAGAAGCAGGAGAATAGAAGGTTGTACTGTGATAGTGAGAGTGCCATACATCTTGCAAATAACTCAGCCTTCCATTCGAAGACTAAGCATATACAACTCATGTACCATTTCATACAATCCATCTTGGAAGATGGACATTTGAAGTTGGAAAAGATGCACACTAGCCAGAATCCTGCAGACATGTTAACAAAGGGAGAAACCGGGGAGAAACTGAGTTCCTGCTCATTTTCAGTTGGTATTCAAGAATGAAGGTGAAGATGATGATTTTTCTAGGTCCAAGAAGGATCATAGTCCAGCAGATACAACAATGGTGGAGTTGTTGAGATCAGTATGGAAGTGGGAGATTATTGGTTGTGGAACCTGATTATCTTCCTGATTCATAGGTCTTTGTTTTCAGTCGTGTTTATACCCCATGAAGACTGTACACCCTTGAATACTGTACACTCCTCCACGCAGGGGGGGATTTACTCCCTTGTAGGGTCTCAGGGAAACTGGGCCCCCTGCAGGGTTTTGGGGGCGAAGCCCTTGAAAGAAAAATTGCCTTGTAAATGTATATTGTAATTTCATAGTAAATCTGGACCGTTCATTATAAGGTCATATATATGACAGTAGAAGTTATGTTAGGGTTTTTTTCCCTAGAAGGAAACCCTATTTTATGATAGAAATGTATTACGTCTATGCATCATTGTGAATATTGTATTCTGAGAGAGGAGATTGTGAGAGAAAGAAGAGGAGGTTGTATCCCTTCATTTGCTCGATAATAATAAAGGAAGGACCTGGAAATTTCTATGGTGGACGTAGCCCACACTGGGTGAACCACGTATATCTGTGTCTTTATTGTATTATATATCTTATGTGTTTTATTTCCACATTTGTCTTATTTTATTTCTCCACGATCTTGTTTTTGTAACACAAATTCTCCCTCCAAGGGCTCACAAGTCACAAACATCATGTCAAGTAAGCCATATGTAATAAAAGAACCACTTGAACATGTGCATCAAATCTGCCCTCTCAAAATAAACAAATTCTCAAAGACCTTATGAAACTTTCCAAATTTAGGTATGGGAGGGTTGTCATGGTGACCTATTGGATGAATCATTCCCCAAGTCAAGGAGTGTTTCCCAGTTGGACTCTTTATAAGTCATGTGAAGAGTATGAAGTGGATGGGGGGTAATACTTTTGGGAATGGGGTTTCTTGACATATAAGAGCTTGTATTGTCTCATTTATGGGTTCTTCTATAGAGGGTGTGTTTTACTTTGTCTCCAATGCATGATTTTTCCAAGCCCCTTTGCCATTAATTTATTAGAGTATTTTCAAGTTGAATCTAAGGTGGGACTTCTACCTAAGCATGAAAAACATTTCTCACATTAACTCTACCTTGGTCATACTTGATCATGCTTCCCCAAGTTGAAGATGATATGTGGGACTTAAGTAACATCCGGTTCCACTGATCACATTTTATACACTGACTTATTCTTTGAGGACACTTGCGAGAAAGTGATCCAGTGAAAACATGGTACATTATGATTATCCATTTTGGGTTATATGTTTATGCTATGATTGGGTTTTGAAAATTTGTATATTATTTATATTGATTTGTAGCATTGACAAGTATTATGATGAGGTTTCACGAGTGTGTACAAAACGTGACAGGATGAGGATATTGATGGCATCGAAAAAATTCCTTGGACTCCAGATTGAGTCAGGGAGTGGACTGTTTACTTTGTTATGAGTACTTGATTTATTACGCATGTGTTATATGATGATTTCAATTATGGATTTCATGTATATGAGTTATTGATGTTATCTTTGTCAATGTATGTAGGCACAGTGACACTTGCTAATCCGACTCACATATGGAGTAGAGGGGTCATACACATATATTAGATGATGATGGAGAGGTGTGGAAACATCCCTATCACAACCTACTAGCACTCCCTTCATGACATGAAACTGAAGGTTAACGACTACCTTTTTCCTGAGAGGTTCATGATGTCATGAGGGAAGACTGAGACAATCACTCACGAGGATTCCTAAGGGGCGTGCAATAAGGCATATTCTTTATTCCTCTGTAATCCCTTAGTCTCACACAAGGTCAACAAGTGGAGTATTGACTGCAAGCATCATATGACTTCCAAACTAGTCAATGGCGAGTGGCACCCTTGGAGCATGAAGGTGCATCTTGAAGGGAAAATCGCATGAATAAAATTTATAAGTCAATAAAATCTAGAATACCTTAGAAAATAAAATGACCACTTAGACTTTGTTAGATTAGAAAATAAAACAACTATTTAGAACTGATAGAAAAGAGAAAGGAATTTAGATAATTTTATATTAAATTATGATAGGGAACATAATAAAATATAAGTTTATTTGTTATGCCTAATAAAATTCTAGAAATGGTAGAAATGGGTTTAAGAGAGAATAAAACAATTAAAATCTAAAGAGGGAGAATAAAAAATTAAGTCTTGTGCACAATGTGTGCATGAAATTAATAAAAATGAATTTTAAATAAAAAGAAAAATTAATTCGTGAGAGAATGGGAAGTCAACATAGAGTTAGAATCCTAATTCAATCTAGACTCTAAATCCTAACTAAGAGAAGAGTCTTAGTCAAACTCCAACTATAAATTAGTTAGGAGACACAATAAAAGAGAAATTGAGGAACTGAGGGACAACTAGGAGAAAATATATGAACTTATTGAGGAGTGCGAAGAAAAAATCTTAGTTAATTAAATTAAAAAGGATTAAACATGTGAAACTTGGTGAGAGTGTGACATGTGTTGGGGGTGAATAATCTTTAATTAATTATTAAAAATTATCTAATATTGCATGATAAGACAAGTGCCAAACCAATTTTTTTTATAAAAGAAAGGCGAGGGAGAAGGAGAGCTACCCTATTGTTGGATGAATGAAATGTTGTAAAAAATTGTATTGACTAAGTTACTTGTGCGAGTTGGGTTGCAAGCTTGTGCAAGAGGTGGAATCCTCTCCTTGCGAGTACAAGCTTGAGGTAGTTTTGGATCTGAGTTTCTATGTGTGACCCCTTTGCGGCTCGAGGGGTTAAGGGGGAAGAAGAGTACCTCGAGCATTAGCTGAGAGGTATCGGTGAAGTCATTCGATTAAAAGGCGAAGGGAGAAGGACATTACACAAGTTTCTGGTTGAGGAACATCCTCAATATCCACCTCCTTCGGTCATGATATTTAATTGTTAGTTGCTTATTGTGTATAGAAGGTTATTAATGTATCCTGAATTTCACATGAAATATGCTTGACTATTGACATACATTCTTGTTACTTATCTATATATAAGTATTCAGATCATATTGTTGACGGAGTGGATACACATATTATGTTGCTATCGATTATATTAATTTTCTGTATATAATAAGTATAGGATTAGCACTCCATTGAATGACATTGAGTTACGTTTGCTATTGATTAGATTAAATTTAGGTATAAATAAGTACATGATTATTACTCTAATGAATGAAATTTGGTTTATGTTTGTTGTGGATTTAAATAAATTCTTGTATATGATAAGTACATGATTATTATTGTAGTGAATGGCATTTTGTTTATGTTGTTGTTGATTTAAGTAAATTCTTGTATGAAATAAGTACGAGATTATTGATCCAGTGAATGGTACGAGATTACTGATAGGGGTGGGTGGTGATGATGTCAATTGTCACCTCCACCACTCTTATTGAGTTGTTATTCTTAAAAAATTTAACTCTAGCGAAAATTTTTACCTACTATCATGTATGAGTAATAATACTTGTTTTTTCCTTCAACTTTGATGTACTAATGATACGATTACAGATTGCATAAACTATTTATTCTTATACTCTATATTAATAAATATGTATTAATAAATATAATTTAATGATTGTAACCATTGCTTTTAATTAAAATCATTTAATAATATAAATATAATGCAATGATGTTTCGTTTCTAACAATCAATTGAAGAATGAATTACCTATATATAAATATTAGTTCCTACAAATATATATATATATATATATATATATTTTAATGATGTTAGATGATATTTATGCCCTGTCTTTACGGAAATTATACAAGACCTTCATATATTTTGAGAAGACAAACTTTAATCCACTTATATATATTATGGTGATTGCAATAATTATATTTAATTATAGTATTTCTTTAGTAATACAAATATTTTATATTCCATCTAAGCCGAGCATGCACCTATTTAAGTTAAAGAAGGAATTATGATTTTCTTGAAGAATAGAACGCTCCAAGTGCAGGATTATTTAAACTTAATTAATGTGCAGGTTGCGTAACCTCAAATAATGTGGTTACAATGATTATACTTACACTTTTTCTTCTCACACTATAAAGAGCCTTGGAATCAGTGTCAGACATTGGAGATTATTCATGGTTTTAAATTATGTTTGCGTAGCGCGATCTAGATTCTAATTCCATGTTTTTAAAAGAACAAAAAAAAATACTACAAGTTCTTCCATGATTCTCATACTAAGTTCTTGTTATCTTTAGTAAATACTTACATTTAATGTTAATTAATGAGGATGTTACAACTACTATCTAAGTATGAAAAACATTGTCTATATATGTTTTATTTTGATTGGCACGTCTAGTTAGTTATTTATTTTATGGGTCTTTTAATTTTTGTGAGAAATATTTTATTGTTCTTGGGATTCCTGGGAGAGTATCTGGAAGATTTATGATTGGATTTTATATTTTTTCATCTACAAGCTTCCGGGCCTTCAACCCCTTATTCCCATGAAATGAGGCACATGCCCTTTTTGGGTTAATAAGCCTGGTGACCTAAAATATGGGGAGATGGAAGAGAAGAAGTAATGGAAAATGGTAAGTATGAGTGGGAACGATACGATAACCCTTCAAAGAAAACCCTTGGTTAAAACCCTTTCCCCAAGGGTGGTCACTTACTAGGAAATCATGACACTCACCAAGGTGAAATAAGGCAAAAAACATAATTTCCAAGCAAAATGTTCCATAATCAAGAGAAGTTTTAATGCAACATATTCAAATGCCCCAAGTATTAAAGTGACACTTACCATGATACCCGACTTTTTACCTCATGGAGCAAGATCCATCGTCTTCAGAAAGCACGCTGGTGTGGTGAATGTCATCATGGCGAATGGATAAGTATGGTGGTGAGGTGGGGCTCCATTTGTATAAGTGGGCACTATCGGTCAATCCATCTCTCGATACTCCATGTCTACAACTTGAAGGCCTCGAGACATCATCTCCTTAGTTATCCCTAAGAATGGGGAATAACAATCCCAAAGATGAACTTGGGAAAATGAAATCGCTTAAGGAGGAAATAAATTTAGGGGTTAGGTATTTTTATTAAGGTGGATGAGACTTTCCTTGAGAAATTTTCTATGCATTCAAGCTCTAAAAACCAAACTTCTTATTAATGATAATTTTCTCTTTTAAATTTATTTTATTTTAGCATATTTTTCCTATCAGCGTTTTGATATTCATCATGCATTATTGTTTTTAAATTCAAACTCTTCTTACCTCGTCTTTAACTCATCATGCTTTCCTTCATTTTCTCCAAGTTCATTTATTGAATATTTTAATTCCCAATTGCTAATTTAAATGAGTGTAATTTGAATTTGGCATGGAAAACAATTATTAAATGCACATTTCAAAAATAATTGAATAATAGATAAAAATTTAGTTTTCAAAATGCATTTAATAAGAAACTAATTCAAACAAAAAGTAATATATGCTTGATGAATAATACTAAACATTGTCATCTTAATCATTTAATTATACGTGAGATTATTTAACAAACTCCATTAAAAATTATTAAACTTGATGCAAATTAATTAAATTCTTTATAATATTTTAATTGATCAATGATCTCACATTAATAACTTTAGCCACATATTGTAATTAAGCTTTCACCTAGAAATCGTCACATAGACCAAAATGTGTTTCCGAGATTCATTCAAGTGGAGAATTCATCAATCCTTGCAAACAATCCAAATATAACAACCATCTTAATGGAGCCAAAAGATGCATAAAAAATAGTTGCCATTACATTGGGATTGATGAGAACTAGAGATAAATTGACTTCAATTCTCATGCCTTATAAGAGATCAAGTCTAAATATCTAATAGTAACGAGTCCATTGTGCATATCAAGCTACCATAACGGTGATGGATCATCACTTGTGCTTTCATGTCACCCACTTGGTGAAACCATTCTATAAACAATCATAAACTAGAATGCATCTCAACTTCTAAGAAAAAAACCACAAAATTAAATGTTTGAAATCCTTCAAAAACATAAATCTAGCCTTATTGCTATCAAGATAACTTAGGACAATTGCTCTAACCATCTTGGAAAAGAATAAATAAATAAATATGTAAGTAAAAACTACCAAAGTGGGATCCTATGCTTATCATCAATACAATATTGAAAAATTTAGTTGAAAATCGCTTAAAATTGAAATACCATGTGGTTATAGGAAGGAAAGGAATGCAACAACTTACAACCCAAGGTGTGTTTATTAAAAAAGTGGGCCACGTGCCTTTCAACATGGCACTATTGCCTTTCAACATGGAACTATTGAGAGGTCAACACTTCCACGAATTTTGCATCTTCAAGCTTGTCCTCTTTCGGTTTTATACTTAGAATCACAAACTCTTAACTATCATAAATCAACCTTTTAGATTGATTAGAAAAAATTAGTGAAATTGTTGTATTACTCTTGTAATTGTTTATTAGGTAAGTTGTCCCTTCCTTCGTTGGTATCCATTGTTAGAATAATGTTGATGTGCTTGTTTAACCATAAACAATGCTACACCATGGTCATCCAACCATAGGCATAAATCCTCCCCCGAGCACCTTAACCTTTGACAGAAATGATGATTCCAGGAATCCATACCATAACCAAGAGAGCACACCTTCTCTAAGGGTAGTGCACAATATAAAGTACCAGAAAAGAGTAAACAAGATAAAACTATACAATTGTAGTTGTTGTTGCTCCTCCTCCAAAATTGCACACTGTTTTTGGTTTCTGAGTGAGAGTGAGTGAACAAATGAGTCAAGATGTCGTCTATTTATACTAATTTGTCCAGTGACTTTTCTAGCTGGGTCGACCTGACTTTTTGGTAATTATATTTTATGTTTATCTTTTTCTTGTGAGGCTGACTCGTCTTCCTAGAGGATAATACCTTAATATTATATATTTTGTTGAGCCGACATATCTTATAGGGTTTTCACACATATGTTTATGGTTTCTCATGCTTCTAGAATATTCTATTCTAGTCAAAGGTTACATATGGAGGTTAATACCTCTCACAGCTACCATAATATCAAAACTCCCTCTTAGCTAGGGAGGTATTAATGGTCTCAAACACATCCATCCATCTTCACATGGCATGGGAAATACTATCATAGTCTTGTAGACCATTCTACAGGTAGCATTATCATGTCACACATGGATATACCCATGTGGACTTGTCAATCTCGTCTAGGGGCCACAACCTGCTAGAGAACACTAGAGCTACACCTTGTAGTGTGTGTCACCATCATCTTCATGGGTTATACCCGTATGACGTGCTCACCCATGGCTACACCCATGTTGTGACTATCATCATCACTATCAACATCATTTGGTAGCAATCTGGCATCAAAACATATCATCACAATATCCATGAGCCTCATTTAGCTATATTGATGATCCATCCCCACCACCATGTGTCTAGCACCTCAGGTCATTCTTGTCCCATGACAAGAATCATGACCTCATCGAAGCCACATTCACCTCATAGTTGATCCTCTCATAGGATCACTCTATGAATGCATTTAGCTCGATGTTATCAGACATGTGTGTCTAGCACCTTGGGTTGTTCTTATCCCATGACAAGAATTATGACAACATCAGAGCCACAAACACCTCATAGTGATCCTCTCATAGGATTACTCCATGAATGTATTCAGTTCGATGCTATCTGACACATGGAATTGCACCGCAAGCACTCGAGTCTTCAGTCCATCGAAGACTATGTCGGGGCACATCTACTCTGAATGTATATGTTCCCTATCTCCCCTGGTCTACAACCTAGTTCCCTATCTCCCCTGGTCTATCGGGGCTACTCACATACTCATGAGTTAACTGCTCACCTCCTCATGAGAGTTTCAAGGCCCGATGCAATTCACACATAGGATATCTAGCAGCAAATAGAATCTTCAGTCTATCGAAGATTACATCTGGGCCTATTCCCACATGATCAAGTTTGTCTGATCAATCTTGGAATATCGACACGATGTTGCAATCATCAATACTCCCCCAGGGATACATTTGCATTCCTGCCAAGCTTGTCCTAGATAGAGGCTCAACACAAATGTAAACTATCTGCTCATATGTGGATAAGTGATGGAGCCTCATTGCTCCTGCACCATGTCTCTGATGAAGTCTTGTAATATCCTTCATCTCAAATTATAAAGTCAACTCCCTCTATCTGAGAGAATCCTCAAACCACGCTTATGTCAGTTGCATGTCCCTTTGCGTCCTGAAAAGTGTCATGAAACCAAGTTGGCTTCTTCATGATCATTGACTCCCTCTGAAGTCTAACTCCCTATGAGTCCTTTCAAGTCTGTTGTTCTTGTTTTCATACATTTCTTGTTCCTAACCTAGAACTAGGGGCTCATGTACTAGGGATAATGGCCCTTCTAACAAAGATAATAAGTTTGACCTCTCGTGCTAGGATAATAACCAATATGGCCTCCCATAGGGATAATAACCACAATGGCCTCATGTACTAGGATAATAGCTAGAATGGTCTCGCATAGGGATAATAACCAAAATGGCCTCCCATAGTGATAACAACCAAAGATGGCCTCCTATACTAACATAATAACTAGAAATGGCCTCATGTACTAGGATAATAACCAAATCGGACTCTTGTACTAGGATAATAACCATAAATGGCTTCCTGTACTAGGATAATAACCAAACCAAAAGGAAAAATGGACTCCCATACCAGGGAGAATGGTCCAATACAAAAGAAAAAATAATTGAAATAACTAAATTATACTTACATTGAGATTTGTAGAGATCCTCTTGAATAATCGATTTGAGGATCATCTTCACATTTAGTCTCCTTCTTGTGCTTGACCTTCTCTTCATCTTCTACTAGCTCAAGAATGTCCTGGTTTATGTAGTCCAGAAGATCATTTTCTTCTAAGATAAGAAGTAACTTAATCTTCCATGCTCTAAAGTTGGTGGCACCTTCCAATCTTGTCTTCTACTTAGAAATTGGTGTTTATGATTTTTTTGAATTTTACCTTGACCAGTCAAACTTTGAATTTTACCAGTCAAACTTTTACTTTGACCATTCAAACTTTGAATTTTACCAGTCAAATGTTGACTTTGACCCAAAAATCCAACCTTGATGTTTTTGATGGCTAAGGGCACAAGGAGATGTGTTGGGTTAGGGTGCACTAGAATATCCAGGAATTAGGTCTAATGCTTTACTGAAAGTTCCCAAGAATTTAGGTTTAAGGTTTGTTGCAGCTGCAAAATCAGAAACCCTAGTTGCAATTGCAACTGGTGCCACAATGAGCTTAACAAAGAATTTCCACGCTACCTTCCAGTGGTTAGACTGTCCTGAAGGTGGTGTGGGCCCATAACCTGTTAAAATAATGTTGATGTTCTTGTTTAACCATAGACAATGCTACACCACTTTCACCCAACAATAGGCATAAATGCTCCCCCGAGCACCTTAACCTTTGACAAAAAGAATGATTCCAGGAAGCCATACCATAACCAACAGATAACCAAGAGAGTGCACCTTCTCCAAGGGTAGCGTATAAGAGAAAGTACCATAAAAGATTGAACAAGATAAAATTGTACAACCACAGTTGTTGTTGCTCCTCCTCCAAACTTGCATACTATTTCTGGTGTCATGAGTGAGAGTGAGTGAACAAATGAGCCAAGACGTCCTCTATTTATACTAATCTATCCAGTGGATTTTCTTGCTGGGCCGACCTGACTTACTAATAATTATATTTTATATTTATCTTTTTCCTGTGAGGTCGACTTGTCTTTCTGGAGGATAATACCTTAATATTATATATTTTGCTGAGCCGACATGTCTTCTATGGTTTTCACACATATGTTTAGGGTTTCTATTTCTTCCGGAATATTCTATTCTAGTCAAAGGTTACTATGGAGGTTAATACCTCCCACAACTACCATAATATCAACATCCATTTAATGGATCTCCTAAGAAAAACAATATTTGTCCCATAAATATGCATTATGAATGATAACTTCACAAATTTCCAAAGGAACAACATCACATTCCAACTTGTCAATGGAATTCCTTGAAATACAATACTTGAGATTAATTTGATGTGTGACCAATGTGTCTCTGCATCCTTTTGTAACCATACTAAATGATATGGCTCTAGATGTGGAATGGTATTCAAACCCAACAACTTCACTAAGAACTATAAAATTAGGTTCTTCTTACTGACAGAGTAAAAAGTAGTTGTCACCATTGTCTTCTTGACCTATATCTTAACATGGAACAACTACTCCTTCATTGCATCCAAATATCTCTTATTAAAAAAGAAACACAATTCTTCTCCTCAATAAAGGGTTTAATTCCAACAATCTTCTTCTTATTAGCATTGACATCCTTAGGTTGATCCATCAATGAGACTTTTTCATCAATATCAGATGCTCTTTCAATTTATTTCCCTTCAACTTTCTTGGACTAAACTTACAAGAAATGTTCCATATTTTTTCTTAGGAATCATATCTGGGTGTAACACTCAACCATGGTCCTTATCATTCCCA
>JASDQU010097169.1:0-11604 GCA_032191745.1 Picea mariana | reverse complement strand
GAATTTACTCCTCTACTCCTTGTAAATATTCTGGTGTCTAGTTCCACAAACACCCCATATCTGTTGTCACTTGTCCTCTTGATGATGGACGGTTTTGATCTAATCGGGACTTTTGGACTATGATGAGTCCACTCTCCTACATACATAAGGGTTTAAGCCTTGTGCGTCTTCCTCCAGATCCAACGACTGTTGGTCCATGTGCCCAGATATGAAGGCTCAGACCTGATCTCCTCCTGCGTTATTATCACATTATTTGGACATGGGTTCTAATGGTCCAGATTTACCTATGCAACTTATCTGACGGCGGTTGTGCTCCTCCTCCTGAACTTATGACTTTCTTCCCAGACTTTGAAGATTTTAATTCTTCAAAGGCCTCAACCTTTGATTCTTTTGCAAGCCTGATAAATTTGGTCTTACTTACATTCTGGAAATGCTATCCTTCCTTAGATTTGGGAATGAAACTCGACCTCGGCTCTAGCACGTGCTTGCGCTCTTCGTGAAAATGTGCACTATTTCTCCTGAGCTTCTTGACTTATAATAGTCCACACTTCATGCAATGCTTGTGTTATCTATCCTAAGCTTATGAAATTACTCAGTTATAAGGGATTCATCCCTCTACTTCCTTAGAAGACTTCTAGTGCTCCTCCTGGCACACTTTGCGCTCGACCTCCTGAGCTTTAGAACTTGAAACAAGTTCACTCTGTGCATTCTCCTTGCGCTTCGACTAGCCTTCAGATGGCTATCTCTCAACACTTCATCCAAGTGTCGGCCTGGTGCACTCCTTACACAGGTCTTCCTCCAGAGCATTCAAAAGCTATGTTCCCTTCTCTCCTTGAAAGGATATAAGTGCCCTCCTGACAAATTATTGCTCAAGAACACCTTTCTGAGTCTACAGAGTGTTCAGTGACTCTGTAATTGTCTTCTCCTCAACGCTTCTCTTATCTCTGAACTCAAAATAGAGTTCTTCTGGTGCACTCTTTTCACTCTTTCCATGCCCACCTAGTAGAAATCTAAAAAACCTTCAGCAATGATGATTTCTTTCTGTGCCTTCCTGTGCACAGTCCTACCTCCAAGGTATTTAGTAACCTTGAGGCTTCTCCCTAGATCTATGACTTCTCTAGTGCGCCCTCTTGACACGTGTTTTCTTGTATTCCACAAAATTCAGATATGCACACTTGCACTGGGTTACAGAGCCCTCAACACTCTGTCATGCAACCCCTTGCATGAAGCCACAAAGAACCCAGACTGAAATCAAAGAAAACTCATAGACAAGAAATTCTTTCTATCCTTGCAGATGGGACCTAACATACATCTACAACATAAAATGAGGACACACCGACAACATTTAAATGCATAAACAAATAAAGACTCATGTGCAGGAAAAACTTCTCTTTGTATTAATCTTAGAATGTTTGTTTACAATATGTTCAAAGCTCGGACTGCAATAGAGTCTCAAATCTCTCTTCTCTTCTCTTTCTCCCAAAAGATAACTGAATTCTAGATACAAAGATCTGTTTACAAAATAGGGGCTCCTCGAGATATTCCCTCCAAGCTACCTACTCTCATTAATTTACATTAATTTAAAATGAATTACATTCAATGGTTGTCTAGTCTGGATCAGATCTAGATCTCCTCATCCTGTCAACCATTAAAGGAGACTATATCTACAGCCTACATAAAATCATATCTTGGCTCTACCAGCCTTACAAACACTAAATTACAATTTGAAATTTTAAATGAGGGATTATGCCTCTGCCCTCCATTGAATGTGTGCTTTGATGTGTTGTCTAGCTGGTGCGTTGCTAGGTTGGAGCGATGCTCCTGCATCATACTCCACTGCTGTGAAAATTTCATGAGCCCCTACTCATGAGCTTCCCAACTCTGTTGAAATCTACTTGGATCCCAAACTATTCTTTGGAACTGTCTATTTGCTCCACTGCTTTGTTGTTGTTGTTTCTTCTTCCCTGCTGCTCTTCTAGGCTTCTTTCTGCTCAACTTCCCTTTGCTGACTACTTCTTGCGCTGACCTCAAAATCAACCTTCTTATTTCTTCAACTACTTCTTATAGCTACTCCAATGGCTGGTTCTCTTTATGCAGTCTCCTCAGCTGCACTTCTTCCCTACAAATGGGTAGATCAACTTGATCCCTCTTTCATTTTTCTCCATCTCTTGTGGCCTTATCTTGCCACTTTGCTGCAAATTTTAGCTTTGCAGTCTCATCACTGAGTTGTTGCTCAACTTCTCTTTCTGATAGATTTGCTTCTGCCAGTTCTCCTGCTGGCATATCTCCAGCTTCTTCCAACTGCTCCTTGGGATGGTATTCTCCCTCTGTCTCCAACCTAATTTGTTGGATGTGCATGCTCTGCACTGTCACCCTTCTCTCTAGGGATTCCAATTCTTCACACAGACCAGAAAAATATATGTTGTCTGCTTCCTCTTCTTCTGCTCCTGCAGCCTCCAGTACTACAATTACCTCATGTTCAGCTTCCCGGCTAAAAATTTCGAGCAATTCTATTGAATTCTATTCTCCTTTTGTTGGGGAAAACATCAGTGTATTCTCCTCCTTGATAGATTCTATTGGTTTTCCTTCTTCTATTGTTACATCTGAAACACATTCTTTGGCCTCAACTAGGATACTTGGTAGAAATAGTTCAATTCCTCCAATGATAAGGATGCATTTCTGAACCTCCTCTATCAGCTTCTCTTGCTGACATGAACTCACCTCTGAGTTCTATTGGCATCCCTACACAATTTCACTATTTGAACGACAAACAACACTTTCTGTAGCTACCTTCACCTCATCTTGTAAATATTATCATTTGCAGATGATTACTTGATTACAAAATATGTTCATCAATTTTCTAAGTTTTTCGTTTTCGTTTTTTATTTCATGTTTGATTCATCACTGAAAGCATGAATCAAACTTAAAAACTTAGTTTCGTTTTATACTCCTATTCAAGGCATTCTTTTAAAGAGTCATTGTGCTTGTATCTATTCTATGTATAATACTTGAATGACTTACCTTTGGAGTGTTTTGAATGTTTCTATACACTTACTTGATTCACATTTGAATTATGAACATTGTTGTATATTTAAACCCTTTGCAAATCAACTATAGTCATGCTAGTCATGAGAATTAATGTGCATTATCGTACCCTGTACGTAATCCTTTTTGCTGATAGAGTGAATTAATAATATTTCATTATGGTTTGAGGGTTTTTTTCATGCCCTGTATGCGAGGTTTTCATTACTAGGAATGCTCAAGCCTCAATAACCGAACCCTCAATGTTCAGATTATGATTATGCAAGTGTTTTTCTTGGTTTCTTTCCATTTTATTCGCTCAGATTTGTTTCTCCTACTTCTGCAATCTAAACCCAGAGTGATCTTGAGTCTCCCCCGTTATATTCCAGTCATATTTTTAATGGATCTTGTTTTCTAAATATAGTCGAATGGTTGTCAAGCATTGTTGTCTCATGATGATGCAGTCAAGGATTTGAAAGGCCAGGGCTGGGATACTTTAATCAAAAGGTTCGAAGGGTATAACCTTTGCGTGGCTAAGGAATTTGCACAAACATCTGATGGGTATAGGACGAAAGTTGGAGATATCCAGTTGGAAGTAACTGAATATTTTTTCAGTGAAGCCACAAGGCTCCCATACACCAGTTAGAAGTGGTTCAAGAACTCAAAAATTGAAGAAGTGCCCTGGAGCCTCTTCATGACCTCCAGGAAAATTGATTGTTGTGAAAAAGGTATCCCTATTTCTTTGCTTAAAGTTAGATGGCATGGTATCCTGTCAGTCCTTAAATAGTTTGTGACCTCTGAAGGTTGTTATGGTCTAGTTTTTCTCTACCATATACAATTGCTTATGCACTTCATAGGTTTTCATTTGAATGTACCTTTCTATTTTATTAGAAGCATGTACAAGATGTCTAAAAGGTATTAAATACTGAGCCTCGACTCTAGTATGTTTCACCATGTCTTAATCAAAATTATATTAGCACACCATTTGAGAACCATAGGCGACTGTTGGGATGGATTTTTAGTGATAAATGGTTTTGTTTCTACTGTTTCTATAGACAACCCTAATTCAGATGAATTGTTGGTAAAAGAACACTTTGACAATCTGAATAATAAGCCAGCCACAAAACCCCTGGATGAAGTAATTCCCAGACAATTCCGACATGAGAAATAGGTTGTAGAGTGTGAGTGGAGTGAACCTCCTATGCATAATTTGGATAATGGACATAACGCCAATGTGAAACCTTATGTCGACAAGTCTCACAAACAGTCAAAATAGAAGCACACAGCATTAGGGTTCCAAAATAAAAGAGTTGGTCGGCTCATTTTGAGAAGTTTAAGGAATCAATCTAAGCCTCACTTCAGCTCAATCAACCTGATCGAGGTCAATAAGATCTCAGATCCCGAAATTGAAAATTTCCTCGTAGAAGAAGATCCAGATTATCATAAATCGGATCCTAATCAGCCTTACAAATTTGTTAATAATCTTCCACCATGTCTCAAGGATAAAGGTAAGTTCACTAGTATTATTCTTGGTCAAGGTAACATAACAGGTAGTATTGATACAACTAGTATTAACTATATGCTCCATCAACATATTGTCTCTCATGTGCCATGTAAGGTCTGCCTACATCGGATCGAATGATACTATATTGATATTCATGTCCTCCAAGATTTAATTAAAACACTCATAGATCACAATAAATTACTCGTAAAAGAAAATCGTGACCTCAGAGCAAACAAACAGAGACAAGCTAAACGTCTTAAGAAGACAGGCAAAATTGTCATAAAGAATACAGACAATGTGAATTCCATAATCAATTCTAAGCTATCTTGATCCATTTTTAGTCATTGGTTTAAATGGTAAAATGGTTTTTTCCCTCTTATTACAGTCTTGTTATTTTATTTTTGAATCAAATTGATTAAACTTAGATTTCTTTTACCAATATAAGACTAGCTACAGAATCTCTCGATTCTGTATTCAAGTCCTTTTTATATAAAATTTAGTAATTAGTTGTTAATAAATTATATAACTTTTTCCTATTTTCATTTTCAGAACATGATATATCTTGATGCTAATTTTATGAGGTGGAACATGTTCGATTTAGATGATTAGTATCTCTTTTCTATTTATTTTGTAAATAAGAAATTTTTTTATTAATTTTGAAGATACAATTTGATTATTAGTGGTTGTAGGCCCTCCATATTTGTAATATTTTGATCTCATGGGATATGATCCTATCCTAAGAGATAGGAAGATGATATTTCAAAAAGACTCTTTAAATACTCTGCATTTTATAAATGAAAGGGCATCTTGGCCTGGAACCAATGATGGACGAATGACTTTCAAGACTTAATGGAACAACGTACAACATTTTGGCTTTAGTCCTTTGTGAATGGTGTTTCATTAATGTTGTGTTTTATTTAATCTTGGTATATTAATATGTCATGTGGCTTTAGACTCAATGACATGTTATGTTTAACGATATCCATTTTATAAATATCGTTCATGATTTGGTGTTCCATATATTGAGACTGTGATCATCTTTTCAATTTGAATATCGAGATTTTTCCTTAATGTTTAGTTGAACAATCAAATGAATGTGTTACACATAGATTTATATGACTATAATCATTTGCGATCATAAGATCACAGAATTAATATGTGTTCCCTATTCTGTTTCTAAATCTTGGTTGCCAATACATTCTTTGAATTTATTCAGAAAAGTTTCAGTATAAGTCTATTGCAGATTTATCTCATAGACGTGGCAGTTGGATGCTCTTGATTCATACAAAGGAACAGATACATTTAACAAACTAATATCAGGTTAGCTTTCGTGTTTCTAATTTTTATCATTTATGTATTAGTGAAACCAAAAAGTTTAGATCAGCTTTGACTATTTGTACATCTGTGTTTCATAACTTAGTTAATTCAAGTTTTGTTAGATTTATAATTAGAAAATAGAAAATATTCAAATGTTCTTTCTTTATCTACTTCTCAAAAACAATTATTTTTACATTGATTTCGTAAGTTTCTAGTAAAACTTGAAACCTATAAATTATGTTCATAGGTGATATTTTTATGTTTTCTTTCTCTACTTAAATACATTTACAATAATTATATTAGAGTGTTTATATATATATATATATATATATTATAGTTTTGACATTAGTTAGTGTATTCCCTTTCTTTATTTTAGGATCTTAGATTGGCTAATGGAGCCATTAAACCCGTCGGAATAGGTTACACCAAACGTCTTAGGTTACTTAGACAACCCCAGACCGAACTTGTTCTTCCAGTTGATGACATGTCAATTTTTCCCGTCAACAAATGGTGCTATAAGGAGGGCCTGATTTTAATTGATGGCATGTGGAAGTCATAAGACTCCACCCCCACTCACTCGCTCCCCTGTAGTAACATGTAGTTGATCGGACAACAACGTTACTTCTAAAACAACAACTACCTCAAATGATAATCTTGAGTTTCCCATTGAGCCAGTAACACCAGATCCTCAAGGGGTCGACGTACAAGAAATTGTTCGTCGGTCACTTATAAGGACACATAGTGCCTTGGCCCGTATCAGACAACTTGGTAGGCCTCTTAATCAACCTTTAGATTTCTCAGATATTCGAGAACAACTTGAAGGCACTGGTCTACTTTTAAACCCTTTAGGAGATAATACCACAAATCATGTTGAAACACCTATCCTTGAAGCCAGAGGATATGGTATTCTACTCTCCCCACCTCATTCATCTCCATCCTCTTCAGGAGGATAATCATATGACGAAGGCAGTTCCTCATATGAATCATATCAGTCTTTGACCCCACCAACACCCATGGAAAACCAAAACAATCTCTCTTGACCCTGGCTCGATCAAGATGCCATGGTTGTACCCGGGCCTCAACACCCATTACCAAAACACCCAGAGAAATCGTTGCCTAAGTTTGATCCAGATTCTAAACAATCTACTGAGGATCACATAAATAAGTTTATGTTGGCCATTAGACTCCAAAGTGTAGAGCATAAATATGTAGTATGCATACTTTTTCCTTATACATTTGAGGGCAATGCCTCCACATGGTATTTTTCCCAACAACCCCAGACCATTGTCTCTTGGAAAAAATTCGAAACCTTTTTTTTAAAGAAATTTGGAGATGATAAATCTCCTGAGGTCTTGGTTATGGAACTCTCCAGCCTAAAAATGAACCCTAAGGAGAAAGTAAAATATTTCAACCAGAGGTATCTTACATTAAAAAATCGAATTCCCACAGACTCAATGCCTGTTGAGAGTCTAATTGTTGCATATTACACCAAATCTTTACATAATAATATAGCAATTTGGGTTAAAAGGACTAAAAATTCTACATTGTTGGAAGCCTTTGAGGAGGCAAGACAAATTGAGGACATATTAAGTTTAAAGGATAATCTCAATAGTGAAGCTAAAACAACTTCACCTTCTAAAAAGAAAGTAGAAATCCTCACTAGGCCTCCTCACACTAAAAGTCAACCAGAAACTTTAGATCTAGAAAGCTTACAAAAGGATTTCCAAAAATTATCAAATCAAGTCGTGGACTTGAAGAGATCAGCCGAAGAGGCATCCTCAAGAAAAGGAGGTTTTAAACCACCTTTCAGAAAACCTTTTCCTCCC
The DNA here is from genome assembly GCA_032191745.1 of Picea mariana. NCBI lineage: Eukaryota > Viridiplantae > Streptophyta > Pinopsida > Pinales > Pinaceae > Picea > Picea mariana. The sequence goes on along the minus strand of JASDQU010097169.1, from coordinate 3,936 downwards.
AATTGGCCAAACCCGACCACTGAAAGTCTTAATTTCGAAAGCTTACAATATGCTTTGCAAACTATTCTGGAAGCACATGATAACTTTGTCCCTCCTGAAAGTTCTGAAGAAGTAGTTGAGGAAGAAGTGGTTGAAGAGAGGATTCATCTCCTAATATCTTCGGACACTTTTCTGACAGTATTTTTCAAGCAAACTTTGAAATTGTCCACCCTTACAACACGAGAAGCAAAACACAGAGCAAACTGTCTTCTGAAATTAGTAATGATGAGCCTCCAAAACAGTCGAAACAAGTTGAAATAAAATAGAGTTTAGCAACCCCAGTTCTAGAATATGACTTGATTGAATATCTAAAAAAACTAAGGGCTAATATTTCTATTTTCGAGCTTTTGAAATTTCCTCTTCTTCTGCAAAAAATGCTTCAAAATATCTCAGAAAACAATAAAAACAATGATCCTAGTAATGAGAAGATTGCAGAAACCAGTTTTAAAACAGCCGAAAGGATCCCTACTAAAACAACATCTGTACCTCTGCATAAAAGGGATTTAGGTGAAAAAACTATATCAAATGTAGATAAAATTGTTTTAGGGACAGCGACAAAAAATCGACGAAATTATGTTGTTAATGCTCGTAAAAATGTCCCGCCTTTTTTGTTAACTTTCAAAATTTTTAATAGAAATGTACATAACTACATGGTTGATTCCAACACATCATCAAATGTAATGCTCTTATCTGTGTGTTAACAAATTAACGCAGAAGTTCAACCTTCTGATATCAAAATCATTCAACTTGATTGGATAAATGTCAAGGTAATCGGTGAACTTAAGAATTTCTTGGTTAGGTTATCTTGTAATCCTAAGGTTCACCAAATTATTGACATTATTGTTGTTGACATCCTTGAAGTATATGGTTGTTTTTTAATCAGGGACTAGTCCGAATAGCTACATGGTTATTTTTCCACAGATTGGTCTCACCTGTGGTTGCCGAAAAATGGACGCCCCAATAAAATTAGGATAAACTGTGAACATTATCTCAAGCATACCATGATGGATCTAAATGATGCAAACAAAACATTTACTACATCTACTAATTCGTTTGAAATGTAGAGAATGAACACCTTCTTTGGTAACTTCATGACTAAAATTTCCCCTTTCACTGATTTTGGGAAACAATCAGAACTTATGACCTATACTCAGTCATTAGCTTCTCCAAGTGTGTCAAACATTGTTGACGAAGCTCAAATCTGGTCGTTGTACTTTGACGAATCGAAATCCAAAGAAGGAGTCAATGCAGGATGTGTACTCATTGATCCTGCAGGTAATAAGACTTTCATTGCCTGTCAATTAGAGTTTGAGTGCACCAATAACACTGCCGAATATAGAGCACTTTTGCAAGGCCTTAGGAAAGATGTGGATATGGACATAAGAAACTCAATGGTATTTGGTGATTTGGAAATTGTGGTCAGGTAGGTAAGGAACTCCATGCATTGCTTGTCACTACATCTGAAAAGATACCAAGCTGAGGTATGGAGCCTAATGAAATTTGTTTTAGCATTTAACATAAATTCCATTCCTAGACTAAGAAATTCAGAGGCTGATTTATTGGCTAATGTCACTTCTAAACTATTGCCTGTAGAAGGTCTCTCTCCTAATGCATTTTCAATTGAATTGTTGTTCAGGCCGTCGATCCCAGATAACATTACAAATTGGAGAGTGGTTGACGATGATCAACAAATCATCAACTTCTTGCATATGGAATACACCTTCCAAGGTGCGGTCATTGATGAAGGCACTCATGATGAAAACCTTCGCAACTTCACGGTAATATCAGATCCTAGATCTCCCGAATCGACGTCTGATTTGGTAAATTCTATTCCCAGATCCATTGTAAGACTAGAGAAGTTTTATTATTTGCATGATAAATTTAGAGGGTCAGTTAATTGTAAAATGAATAGTTCTTCCTTGACTTACAAAACGATAAATCTAGGGACTAAGGATAATCCTCAAAATATCAATTTGGGAACGGGATGCTCTGAGGAAGAATGATCTACCTTTATAAAATTGTTTAAAGAATTCAAGGACATTTTTGCCTAGACATATGATGATTTGAAAACATTTGATCCTAAACCTGCTTCTATTGCTTGTCTCGTAGCTCTGTTGATCAAAGGGGAAAGAAGATTTGAAGGTCCTTGTCTGCGAACTTATGGGACTAATACAGAATAGAGCATTTGAGTTGCAGGACTGATAATCTTCTTTTGTCTTAATCCCCACCTAGGAACCCAGGTTTGTTGATACTCTGTCCATGGCATCCTGTCAGGAATGTTCTCAACATGTTCATTGTTGTTTCTGAGCTGAATAGAAACAATCAATGATTGATGAACTATTTGTAAGTGTTCCCTGCTTAGAAAGTTAGCCAAAGAGTTAGAAGATCATTTGATATGTTCAATATCAAAATAAAAATTACTAAACAAGGCTTGCCATCGAGAAAACTTATGATCTCCTGGATTTCTTAATTCTTTATGGAGTACTTTGTTCATGGCTGCAGCATCCGTTCTGAGAGTAAATCTTTTGTAAATCAGATATAATTCAAATTTATAGATAGAATTCAGAGAAGCCTTAATTTCTTTATCTAGAACAGAATAGTTCTGTTCAGCTGAACTCCATAGACCAGAAGCAAACTGGATGACTTCTTCTTACCCTTTAGGATTCTTCTATTTGAGGAAAGCTCCCCAACCAATATTGCTGGCATCACTTTCTACTATCTTGAGCCATTTTTCATTGGCTACATGGAGAAGGGGTAGGTGTCTTACTTTTTCTTTGATTCTTCTGACGGCCCTAGTATGTTCTTCTGTCCAGGGGCTGGGTTCCTTGCTCAGCCTATGATTTAAAAGTCTCCGATCTTTGGCACAATCCTTATAGAAATGGTTGATATAGTTTAAGCTGTCAAGAAATCTTTGGAGTTGTTTCTTGTCAAGGATTTGATCAGGAAACTTGTTGGCAAATTCTATGGCATGAGGATGTAGGGTAATTTTCCCTTTAGAAATAATGTGTCCAAGAAACTTTATCTCAGTTTGACACAGTTCCATTTTCTTCTTCGACAGAACTAATCCTGCTTGTTGACAAGCATGGAGAAACTTTTGCAGATGCTTAAAATGTTGTTCTAAAGAAGAAGAAAAAATTAGTATATCATCAATATATACAATTAACCACTCAAAATAGGGCTTAAGAGCCTCATCCATAACCCTTTGGAACTTTGAAGGTGCATGCTTGAGCCCGAATGGCATTACATTCCATTCATAATGACCTACTGGAACATTGAAGGCTATTTTAAATTTATCCTTTTCATCAATGGCAACTTGCCAAAAGCCTGATTTGAGATCAAATTTAGAGAAGATCTTTGCTCCAGCTATTCGGGTTACTAGATTACTCTTGTTAGGGATTGGATAGGTATCATCAGCCAAAACTTTATTTAAAGGCTTATAATTTACTACTAATCTAGGAATCCCTCGAATTTGTTCTGAATGTTTATTTGCATAGAAGCCATAGCAATTCCAGGGGCTGCTAGACTTCCTGATCAATCCTTTTTCTAGCAGACTTTTGATTTCCTCAACACATAATTTCTGATATTCTGCATTCATTGGGATAGCTCTTCTTTTGCATGGCGTTCCAGCATAATCTTCTTTATAGGGCAGGTGAACAACATGTTTTCGTTGTTTCCAGAATGCAGTAGGTAGTTCTGAACAGACTGTATCTGCAAATACCTTTTTCCAAGAGTCAATCTTAGCCTTTATTGCTTTTTGCTACAATTTTGTTTCTATTCTTAGGCTATGTTGTAATCCTTTTATCTCTTGGATCCTCATGGCCCTGAGAAGACTGAGTTCTACTGAGTCTGTACATCTGGGTACAGATATAAAAGGCAGTTTAACAATCTTCTTCTTCT
>JASDQU010097165.1:0-14218 GCA_032191745.1 Picea mariana | reverse complement strand
GTGGCTTTTCTCAAAAGGAAGGCATTGACTATGAAGAGACATTCGCTCCTGTAGCCAGATACACTTCGATCAGAACCATCATAGCCCTTGCAGCTAAGATGAAGTGGAAGTTACACCAGATGGACGTAAAGACAGCTTTCCTAAATGGTGTCATCGAAGAAGAAGTGTATATAGAACAACCTCAAGGATTTGAAGTTGAAGACAGGAAGACTCATGTTTGCAAGTTGAAGAAGGCTCTGTACGGGTTGAAGCAAGCTCCTAGAGCTTGGTATGGAAGGATAGATAGTTTTCTGACGAGCTTGGGCTTTACCAAGAGTAAAGTTGATTCTAACCTCTACTTCAAGGTTATGAATGATGAGCTGGTGATATTGGTGTTGTATGTGGATGACTTATTCTTAACTAGAGAAGAAAATCTCATCACTGAATGTAAGAAGAAGCTCGCTTCAGAATTTGAGATGAAAGACCTTGGCCTAATGCATTATTTCTTAGGTCTTGAGGTATGGCAGAGCCTAGAGAGAATCTCCCTTAAACAAGGGAAGTATGCAGTTGAAATCTTGAAGAGATTTGATATGTTGGAGTGCAAGTCCATGAATACACCCATGGAAGCAAAGCTGAAGCTACTGGTCGACACTTCGTCAGAATTGATTGATGCCACACTGTATAGACAGATCATTGGATCATTGATGTACCTGACGAACACCAGACCAAATATTTGTTTTGTCGTGAACACCTTGAGTCAGTTTCTAGTAGAACCCAGACATGTTCACCTAGTTGCTGCAAAACATGTGATGAGGTACCTTAAGGGTACATTAGATTGTGGTCTCAGCTATGATGGAGATCATGAGTTCACACTGAGTGGGTACACTGATTCAGATTGGGCTGGAAGTGTCTCTGACAGGAAGAGCACTTCAAGATGTTGTTTCAATTTGGGATCAACCATGATCTCATGGCAGAGTAGGAAGCAATCAAGCATTGCTCTCAGTACAGCGGAAGCAGAATACATTGTTGCGTGTTCTGCCAGTTGTGAAGCCATATGGCTTCGTAAGCTGTTGATTGGTCTATTCGACCTAGAGATGGAAGCAACCACGATCCTCTGTGATAACCAAAGCTGCATAAAGATGACAGAGAATCATGTATTTCATGACAAGTCGAAACAGATAGAGATCCGATACCATTACATCCGTGACATGGTGCAAAGAGGAGCCATAAAACTCCAATATGTTAGCACAGATGAACAAGTTGTCGATGTGTTGACCAAGCCTCTATCTCGTGTAAAGTTTGAGCACTTTCAAGATAAGCTCGGTATAGTCCGAAAGGACCTCCCTCGATAGGGGAGTAGTGTTGTGTCGAGATGCCAGCCTAGTGCTGTGCTTCCAGCTTAATTGTTGTGTCGAGATGCCAGCCTAGTGTTGTGCTTCCAGCTTAATTGTTGTGTCAAGATGACAGCCTATTGTTGTGCTTCTAGNTCGATAGGGGAGTAGTGTTGTGTCGAGATGCCATCCTAGTGCTGTGCTTCCAGCTTAATTGTTGTGTCGAGATGCCAGCCTAGTGTTGTGCTTCCAGCTTAATTGTTGTGTCAAGATGACAGCCTATTGTTGTGCTTCTAGCTTAATTGTTGTGTCGAGATGCCAGCCTAGTGATGTGCTTCCAGCTTAATTGTTGTGTTGAAATGCCAATCAAGTGTTGTGCTTCCAGCTTAATTGCTGTGTTGAGATTCCAACTTAATTGTTGATGTTAGCTTAATTGTTGTGTTGAGATTCCAGATTAATTGTTGATGCCAGCTTAATTGTTGTGTTGTGATTCCATCTTAATTGTTGTGTTGTGATTCCAGCTTAACTGTTGTGTTGTGATTCCAGCTTAATTGTTGTGTAGTGTGTCAGCCTCGTGCTGTGATGATGATCCAGCCTCGTGCTGTGATGATGATGTATTAGTTTTATACTAATCCATATTGATGCAGATGATGATTTCATTCCACTATGAATGACGATGTTGCTGATGAAAAAAACTTCCGATGATTTATAGATACACTAGTCAGTGTTCCAAGATGTTGTTGATGATGTTGTCCTCTCTCTCGCCTGATGTTGTTGTAGAATACCCTTTTTGTTAAGGGGGAGTGTTGAAATAATGTAAATGCAAAGAGTATTCTATTTATTATTGATATATTATTCATTAGATCAATCCCCTTTTGCGGATTGATCATGTCGGGTATTGTAAATAACCAAATCCCCTTTTGCGGATTGGTAAAACCCTAATTGTAATAGGCAGAATGAGAAGTCGGCCCCCAGATTAATTAAAGGTGGTTATAACCACCCAGATTGAGAAGTCGGCCTGCCAGTGAAAAGTCACCTGCCAGATTGTATAAATAAAGAGGCTAGCGCCTCATTTGGACACACACTCACTTGTTAATTGAGAAGCAAGTTTCGAAGCTACAGTTGGAGAAGAGAGAGAGAGAGAGAGAGAGAGAGAGAGAGAGAGAGAGGCACATTCTTGGGAGAGGACTTTCTGTATTTGTTTGAGTTATCTCTTGGCAATGTATTGGCTATCTATAATAAGGAAGTTTTGTTGGGTTTTCTCCCCCATGAGGGTTTTCCAGGATAAATGATGTCTCTTGTGATTGTGTATTTCTCTGATCCTATCTTATGCTATTGTTATCTAGTGAAATGCAAAAAACTCTAATAATAGCTTAAACCTTAACAATTTTCACCCTTGAAAATCTTGAGGGTTAAGAGCCAGCATGCATCATTAGGGTTGGCATACTGAGATTTTCCCAGAGTTTAGTACTTATGTTGAGCAGGAGGTTGGTTCCCACAAGAGGCAGGTACATGATTAGTATATGGTCCCTTGGTTCGGAGTCAGAGATGACTTAGTTTCCATGCATTTTTGAGAGAGATACAAGTGTTGCTAAAATTTAGGAGACACAGTTTGAGTGGGTCTCTTGGCAGTTTGAGGCAATTATGACTCTCTGCTACCAGTGTAGTGTTTCTTGCAGCATGTGACTCCTCTTCAAACATTGCATCTTCTCAAAACATTTCAAAGCTCCTGTTGAAAACAATTAACAATGGTGGTCCTTCTAATGGTATTCAAGTAATCACTGGTAATGCAACAAATTGTAAGGAAGCAGATAAAATCATTGAGCCAACCACACCTCTTTTGGTCTAGGTGTTTGGTGCACACCTTGAACCTTTTGATGCATGATATTATCAAGCATAGAAAATGTGGATGGATTAATCAATTGTATAAGAGAGGGAAGCAACTCATCAAATTTATCACTAGGCATACAAGGGTCAATTACTTCTACAACACTCACTCTAGGTTGCAGTTGCTTAAGATTGCAACCACTAGATTTGCTAGTTATTACCTCACCTTTAGGCCCCTATTGAAGGTGAGACAAGCTTTGGGTGCTATGGTGATGAGTGATGCATGGGATGAATTGAGCAGTGATAGAGAAGGTGTTACTGTAGTGAAGGAGATAGTACTTGACAGTCAGTTTTGGTCACAGGTTCGATATGTTTTACAATTCACCAAGCCCATTTATCACATGGTAATGACCCTACCTACTGCTGTCACAAATTTCCCTTACTGTTGTAGCAACTTATGTGTATTTCTGGGTGCTGACTTTTGTCAAACACTTAGGTTGTAGGTCTATTTCCACTGTAATAACTCTCTGGTTGTTGTTGTTTAGAGTTTTGTGTTTGCTGGTGTATTTCCTCAATATAATTGTGAAATATATAAATAAGAATATGATGCCAAAAAGTAGTTTATTTGCATTGATTATGAAAGGTAAAGTTGCAAAGATAATAATTAGATTAAAAACTCATTCAATAGTAAATAGACATATCAATTCTGACTTGTTTTTTCAATCAACATCAATTTTATAGAAAGATCTTAATTAATGGCAACAATATAGAGCTATTTATTATTATTGTTGACCTGTTTACATAAGATGAACACCATAAATAACTCAGACCAACCTCTCCTCTATATAAGCAACTCGTACACACCAAAATCGACCCTTCTCCAAAGGGAAATCGTTCCCAACTTATAGAACTCGGCCCAACCAAAGAAAATGGCTTCCAACAGCCTGGAACTCAGCCCAAGCAGAGAAAATGACTTCCAACAGCCTGGAACTCGTCCCCAACAGTTTCAGAATCCGCCCAGGAAGAGGGTTCGGTCTTTGCACAGCCAGAACTTGACCCAATAGAGAGAAATCGACCCTTGTCAACAAGAACTCGACCCCAACAACTCTAGAATTTGCCCAACAAGGAAGTTCGACCCTCCTACAGCCAAAACGCGATCCTCCCTTAAGCAATAAATGCAACCACAAGTAGTTTGACCCTCCTCAAGGAAAGACTCGACCTCCTCAAGAAACATCGACCCTCATACAGGCCAAAACTCAGCCACAAATAAGAAAACTCAGTCGCCAAAATGTTAAACTCTGTCACAATTGGTAAATTTAGCAGCATCGACAGTGATTCTCCAATGAGAGGTCATATGGGCCACCCTGAGGCTAGCCAAGGAGATTTGGTCCTTGGAGAATCAACCAGTCTTGTAAGGTATTGACAAAAGCCAGGGGGAACGTACAACCTCTGTGAGTCAAACCAAAAGTCAAGATGAACGAGATGCTATATGATCTTGTGAGTCAAGCCAAGGAAAAGTTAGAAGCCTTGTAAGTCTAAGACAAGTCAAGATGTAAGTCTAATGCAAAAGTCAGGGGGAACGTACAACCTATGTGAATATAGGCAGTCTAGTGAAAAAGTCAGGGGGAACGTACAACCTCCGTAAGCATAGACAGACTAGTGCAAAATTCGGGGGGAATGTACAACCTCTGTGAGTCTTGTCAAGCCTTGGGAGCCATGAGCAAAATTCAAGGCATTTAGCAAAAGTTAGGTTGAACGTAAAATTCCTATGAGATAGAAACAAACAATCTTCCTGATATTGCAAGTGATGTAAATGTGTTGATTTAGTGCGTTGGCACATGTGACATTATCCACCGTGAAGAAATTTGAATTGCCTTGTAAAGAGTCGAGTTGTAAAAGTCAAAATTGCATGTCTAGGTCAAAGTCAAAGTTGTCAAGTTTTTGTTGCATGTCGCATGTTGCATGTTGTCACGTGTGACATTATCCACCATGAAGAAATTTGAATTGCCTTGTAAAGAGTCGAGTTGTAAAAGTCAAAATTGCATGTATAGGTCAAAGTCAAAGTTGTCAAGTTTTTGTTGCATGTCACATGAGTTGCATGTTGCATGCATGCATGTCATGTGCATGTTGAGTAGTTCGTATGCATGTCCAGTAAAGGTCGAGTCAATTGTTAAGCTATGGGCTTCGCGCTTGTGCTACCTTTGCCTTCGCTACTGTATCTGCCTTAGCGCAATTCATAATATCTTATTAGATGATCTTATTAAATGAGGATATGAGGGTTAAGAGTGCAATTGGATGATTTGCATCTGAATCTGCTGGGCCTGGTTCTGGGTAAACTTTGGCATAACATGCAGTGCCATGTCAAGGGTGAGTTGTAACTTGTAACTGAAGGGTAAAGTTAAGTTCTAATTTTGAACTAAAGTGTAACGCTGAGTTATGACAAGCATGCATTCATGCCTCTAATTTGAGCCCTCTCCTCTCTAACTCTCCACTCCTATATAAGCAAGAGGTCAACCCTCTTTCTACACAATTGTTATGCAGCGTATGGGTGAGGAAGCAAATTGTTATATCAGTCCTTAAGAAGGTGCATATATCAGTCCATAACAAAGTGGTATATCAGTCCAAGAAAAGGTTGTGTATCAGTCCAATAGAAGGCAGCAATAACAGTCCATAAGAGGTAGTGTAACAATCCATATCAGTGTTGGTATATCAGACCACAAGAGGCAGCGTAATAGTTCATATTAGTGCTGGTATATCAGACCATAAGAGGCAGCATATATCAGTCATTGAAGGAAACAAAGATACCTCTTCAGTGTTGGTCTGTAACAGGAGATTATATATCAGCAAGGTCTCTTAGTTACACAGTCAGGTTAGAGTCAACTTGGCGAGCTCTTTAAGAGAAGAATTTTCATGGTGGATATTTTGAAAGCGGTCATACATTATCTTTGCAATAAAAGGAAATTGTTTGCTGGGGTTTTTCTCCCTGTATAGGGTTTCCCTAAGGTACATGTGGTGTGAATTTACATGCTGGTAAAACTACATGGTTTTTGCTATTCAGTCTTGATTATGCTTTGCAATTCATATTAAGTTGATTTCAAAGTACAACCAGAATTTAAAGAAGTACTTATAGTATTAAATCAAGCTCAAAAATTTAACAACAATGAAGCACAGTGAAAAGATCTAAGTGATCTCTCCACGATCAGCTAGGGTGGATAGCTTCACCACCGAACCCAATCTTCTTCTCTAAGGTTTTTCGTCCCAAGAGCCAAAGCCACAAGAGCTCTCTCCAATTCGTTTTTAGAAAATAACAAATGCATAATGAGAGAGGGCACCCTCAGTCTTCTTTTATTTCCTCATTCACCCTTTTGCTGACACTTTTACCCTTTTAATAGAGTAAAGTGACTTTATAAGCTCAAAGTCACTTAAAACACTTTTTTACTTAATTACTCAATGTCACTTTATAAAAAGATTGTTTTTTGTTTCGATGACATCAAATAATTAATTAATCCCCTTCCCTTCCATGACTATAGCCTACGGGAATCACTTAGGAAATTACATCAATCTCCTGGACTGGTCATCTAGAAAGGGGAATTACAGTCCTCCCTTCTCGAGATTGCTTGTCCTCGAGCAATTGCAAGTTCGGATGTTGAAAAATTTGGTCGCCTTCCCACGTGGCATCCTCTACTGGCAAATCTCTCCATCTTATGAGGTACTCTCGAACATAGTTTTTAAAACTGAAACCGGTACCGGAACCGGTCGAGGGTCCAACCTGAACCGGAACCGGAACCGGTAATGAACCGGTTTTTTTAAAAATACATAAAATATTTAAATTTTAACGAAAAAAATATATTTTTAAGATTTTAAATCATGTTTCCAAAGCATTAGAGACAATTAGAGACAACATATCCAAAGTATGATCATGAATATATCAAAACGACACCAAGTGCAATACATATCTAGAGATCAGAACATAAATACATAATCAAGGAGGCTCTAAATCGCCTCTACAACATCAAATAACATACTAAGTTAGAGTCACTGATACTATAGGTGGGAATGCCAATGAAAAATACAAAATAACCATAGGGTAGCATCTAGATACTAGAACCATAGATGGAAGAATCTCATAGCTCATGAGTCGTGACTGTCAGTAGTCCTCCATGTCATAATCATCAAGATTGGCATCACTACCACTGCTCTCTCCTCTATCCTCCTCCTCCTCCCCTATATCCAATGCAATCCGTGCATTTGTTGATGTGGACTTTGGAGGATGACCCCTCAGGAGGATCACCATCATCAAAAGTGACCGGCTCTAGCACTAGTTCATTAAGATCCAAGTTGGCTAATGCCAACTCAACACTGTTGTTCAAACCCTTATCATCAGAAAATACATCCCACATCTTTGTCTTTCCCTTCAACCACTCTTCTCTCTGCTTGTATATAAGACGGAGGTTGGTGTGCACATACACTACTAAGTCACCTGACATGACGACAAAGAGAAGAGTTCAATATAAGAGTTTATACTTGAGTGAAGGGTTCATTTTTACTGGGGTCGTGACAAAAGAGTTCAACAATCAATGCCACCAACATTGAGGTACATAAAGGGCTTGGTTCTCTTGATTAAATGTCAGTTCCATACCCTCATACATGATAGGATCCAGTGGAAACATTGCAATCTTGCCAATCTTGAAATCCTAAAAACTGTGAAGTCTGTTGAATTTTGAAAGGGACCTAAAATTCTACTTTCTCCATATGAAGTCCAATGAGGTTGGAACCACTCTCAAACATTCTGAAACAATTAATGGTAATGTTAAAAATTTAAGTAAAAGAAGAATGTCACGTTTACTTTAAGAATTTGACATTACCATTAATTACTAGGGTGGGCGAAATAGAGGGGGTGGGGACCTCTTTAAATAGCATTAATAAGGCAAAATAACCCTCAGTTGCACACCAAAACACCTTACAACTCCAACTTGCATGAGAAACCATGAGCCAAGTACTTGTTTGCTACTTAGGTTTTAGGTTTTAGGGGGTTTTAGGTTTTTGGACCAAACCGGGCGGTTTGGTCATAAACTGGCCGACCGGTTCGGTTTATTGGCCGGTTTGAACCGGTCAACCATCAAACCAGTCAAACCGGCCGGTTCCGGTTTGACCGGTTTTTAAAACACTGCTCTTGAATCACCCTGTTACGCAATTTCCTCTCCCGTACCTCCAGAACCTCCTCTGGAACCAACACTAATTTGCTCTCCTCATCCAATGGGGGTAACTCTGCTGAAGAAGTGACATGTTGTCTCAATGCCTTCTTGAGGCATGAAACATGAAACACACTATGGATCTTACTTCCTTTCGGCAACTCAAGCTCATAAGCTACCTCACTAACTCTCTGAATCACCTTGTAGGGGCCATAAAAGTGTGGCTTTAGCTTTTTTGCACCACTTTTCTTCAGTGAAGACTGTCTATAGGGATGTAATCTCAAAAATACCAAGTCTCCCACCTCAAAAGTGTGCTTGACCCTGTGCCTTTCTCCATAGATCTTCTATTGATTCTGTGCCATCTGTAAACTGTCCTTGAGAGTCTTGAGGATATCTTGACTCTCCTGAATCCAGTCCTTAGCTTTGGGGCCCTGTTATCCCCAAATGTCAAATCAACAAATGGAGGAGCATCATAGCCATATAATGCTCGAAATGGGGTCATACCAATGCACATGTGATAAGTGGTATTATAGCAATGCTCTCCCAAGTGCAACCACTTAATCCATGCTTTCTGTTGCCTGGACAGATAGTTACGTAAATACCCCACGAGACACTTATTCACAATCTTTGTCTGACCATCTCTCTAGGGGTGATAACTAGTGCTAGCAGTTAGCTCTATGCTAGCCAACCTGAACAACTCCTACCAAAAAGCATGGAGGAATCTATTGTTCCTCTCACTGACAATGTACTTTGGCAACCCATGGAGTTTGAATACCTCCCTGAAGAACAATTATGCTACATGTGTTGCCTTGTACTCTAAGGGAATGGCAAAGAAGTGTGCGAACTTGGTCAACCGATCAACCACCAAATATATGCAATCTTTGACCTGTACCTTCGGTAGACCTATGATGAAATCCATTGACACGCTTTCCCACTTCTTTTCTGAAATGGGTAATGGTTGTAACAACCTCGCGCGATGAGTCTGCTCTGACTTGTTTTGCTGACAAATCATACACTCCCTCACATGTCTCAATACATCATCTTTGAGGCCCTTCCAAGTGAATCTCTCCCTGATCTGCCTGTAAGTTTTAAAGTACCCAGGATGGCCTACCAGAGGTACATCATGCATAGCCCTCATAATCTTCTCCTTCATTGTAGATTCAGGGACTAAGTATATGCGATCCTTGTAGTAGATGATGTCATCCACCTTTGTGTACCTGTCATCCTGTATGTTGTGATCCATCAACTCACAAGCAAATTTATTCTTGGAATACTCTACCAAGAAATAAGATTTCCAGTCAGTTGAAATCTCTGCAAGTAAACATATCCTAGGTTCCCTGGAGACAGCATCAACAACCGCATTTTTCTTCCCTTTCACATACTCAATGTCAAAGTTATATGCCTATAGTTTGCTGACCTACTTTTGTTGCCTCTCATTTAAGTCCTTCTATCCCAAAAAGTGTCTCAAACTGTTGTGGTCAGTCTTAACCACAAATTTTCCACCTACCAAGTATCGTCTGAATTTTTCCAAAGCATGCATGATGGCAAGCATTTCCTTGTTGTAGATGGAATAAAGTCTCTCTGACTCTCTGAGTTTCTTATTTTCAGAACTGCTCCTATTCCCTCACCTGATGCATCACACTCAAGCACAAAGGGCTGAGTGAAATCAGGAAGTGCTAAAACTAGACAAGTGCTCATCACTTCATCTTGTCAAATGTCTTATGGGCCTCCTCTGTCCACCTAAATGCCCCTTTCTTCATGAGATCTGAGTGGTGCACCAAACTGTGAGAACCCGTTTACAAAGCACCAATAATAGTTCCATATCCCAAAAAATCCACGCAACTGCGTAAGGTTCTTGGGTGGTGGCCAATCCAATATGGCCTGAATCTTGTCCCTATGTACCTGTACTCCCTGCCCATTGACCACATGACCCAAGTGTAGGATCTATGTCATGTCGAACTCACACTTTGACTCCTTGGAAAACAACACTCCAAATTGAGTAATGTCAAGATACTAGTGGGATATGGACTTTAGAATTTGATGGTGCTCACTCTAGCTCTTGTTCAAGAGTTGGGATTGTCCTCATAGCCCCCTCCAAGGAGGCCACCTATTTATCATACAAACTTGAGTATGACTATACAAACAATGTTGTCGAATATGAGGCTCTGCTCACAGGACTCAACCTAGCCTTGGATAGGAATATAAGGCACTTGAAGGTCATAGGATATTTTGACCTAATTGTTTCCCTAGTAAATCTAAAGTTTACTATGAAAAAATGAAAGATTGAAGAGATACAGGGATTCAGTGCGAGACACTATAAAACTCTTTGATGAATTTTCAATTGAAGTCGTTCCTAGAGAAGAAAACCATTTCATTGATTCCTTAGTTGTCTTCACATCCACCCCACAACCTTGTGAAGGGGTTATTCAAGACTTGTGCAAAATGGAGGTGGTTTTTAGACCATCAGTCCCTGATAACCTAGAGCATTGGCAAGTCTTTGATGATGATGCCCAGATACTCAAATTTCTACAAGGTAGTAAAGAGTTCTCTGATTCCCAGGTAAATTTGCTAGCAAACTCCATGAACCTGGAAGTTATAGACTTGCCTAACAACACTCTCCCAAAGGGATGTGTCTCCTTAGAACAAATGTTTGACAGACATGATATGTATAAGGGAAAACCTGTTGTAGAACAATACGATAAAGTTTTAGAGTTTAACATAGGCTCAAAAATTGAACCAAGAATGGTAAAAATAGGGAAAGGAACCACTAAGGACAAGAGAGATGGTATAATAGACATGATTCGCCATTTTAAGGACATATTCACTTGGACTTACAATGACCTAAAAGCCTATAGGAGCGATGTTATTCAACACACCATCCCTCTCGTAGAAGGAGCCAAACCATTTAGACAAAAGCTAGGACATATTAACCCTAAGCTAGCACCACAAATTCAGAAAGAGCTTCAAAAGATGGTTGATGTTGGGATCATAGTGCCCATCAGGTATTCCTCTTGGATGTCCAACTTAGTGGTCATCCGAAAGAAAAGCGGAGACATTAGACTGTGTTGACTTTAGGAACCTCAATCGATTATCGTTGAAGGATAACTACCCTCTCCCAAATATGGAACATCTATTACAGAGAGTCACTGGTGTTGGAATGATGTCTATGTTGGATGGTTTTTTAGGCTACAACCAGGTTTTAGTAAAGAGGGATGATCAACTTAAGACTACAATCACCACCCCTTGGGGAACCTTCATGTACCTGAGGATGCCTTCTGGTCTCATGAACGCCAGATCTACTTTCCAAAAGGCAATGGATTTTTCCTTCGGAGATCTAATAGAGAAGATCATAGAAATATACCAAGATGATTTGACAGTTGTATATGTTGCCGTCTTATACACACCTGGGAGACGTGAAAGAAATCTTCAATCCACTCGGTGTGTCCTTGGGGGCAAGTGAGAGTTAAGGTGTTGTCACCTAATCCTCAACTCCTCCGTCTAGGCCAACTCCTAGCGAAGCCAAGGGGGGTAGTTCCTAACAAATATACTAAGGCTTTGAAATAAGCAAAGTACAAAAATGAAATCTAGGAGTTTATTATTCTTTTTAAACAATCAACCATAAACTGATAAAACATGAAGTAAACATTCACCACGATATATAATCAATGAGCATATACTTGCATCAAAAGGATACTGAGAAACAATTGTTAGATGCAAGTTTCATTCAAATTATTTCCAATAGATAACCAAATTGAAGATGAAGCATGTGGCTTTGCTGAATGTAAGATGAGACCAGTGCCTTAAAGTGAATAGTGGGCAATGTAGTTCGTGTGTTTTATTAGGATAAATTGATGTTGAATTAATGAGATGGTTTGGGCCTCCTTGGAGGTTAGCTCTTTGTTTAAAAACTTGCGGAGAGTTTACCGAAACCCAATGGTCTCACCAGTAAATTCACTCAAAGTGCTGGATGTCCAAAACGGGTGGGAAGCCAGGTCCCGAGAGGGCCTGCCTTACTTCGCAGGTCACTTTAAGGCGTTTTCCCGCGCACTAAACTAACTACTTTATAGATTGTCCTAATTAATCTATCAATCACTGACCAACACAGCGTGTATGAAACTTACTTCCAGCAGATCGAGACTAGCTCGCAACTGAAAGGGTCAGGAACCGCACTGTGAGCTGAGGGGAATTTGTTTATTTTAAACAAGAAAATAAATAACTAAATTGAAATGTGAGACTAATTACTAATCCACACTGACCATGCCTCTTTCGAGGAGCTGAGGGGATGGTTTATTTGCCAAATTGAAATTGTAGTAAGTAAAATTAATCTAGCAATTAATGTTCTACTTTGCAAAAAGAAATCTAATCTAAACTGATTTATATTTATGTGAAATGTAATGAATTGAGATACTTCTTTAGCTTATCCTTATACGTGAAATAATTTGGAACTTTAAGCAAAGAAAAGAAGCCAAAAGGAAAGATGCCCAAAATCACAACACCAACCCCCTTAGGGGGAAAACAAAAAGTGAAGCCTCCCTTGGCTCACTTATTTTATTAGCTCGGTTACAAGTGCTCTTTTAAGAGTCTTTAGATCTTCTTTCAAATAAGATTGGACCCTTATATATGGATCATGCAACTGAAAATTTACTTTTTACAATGTTTAAACAGAATAAGGCCACCCTGGGGGGTCTTAGAAACTTCAAATTTTTGGATTTTCAGTAGAATTTTCTCTTGTCTTTGCACCAACCTGCACAAAATCAGAGAGCAAACAAGATACAAATAGGGCCAAAGACACTTTAAGAGTGCTTTGGGTTTTTAGTTTGCAAGACTAAAAAAATTTCTAAGTACAATCCTATGATAGACTAATAAATTTCTGAATTTAACTAACTGGAAGAGCCATTTTCTTACTATTTTTTTCGTTGTCCTAAAACAGAAATATAAAGACAGTAAGTTTTTGCTCAAATATAGAAATTAAACTCTTGGAAAACACCTATCTTTAGCTTTTAAATTTTGCCAAAAGAAGAGAGACTAAAGATGAACTAAAGCAAGCTAGATCTAACTAAATCTTTTTTAAAGCTTGAGATCTAAACTACTTGCTTTGAAGTACATAAAGTAAATGAGAAATTCAGCCTTTGAAACCAACAATCCTTTTACTTTATGTGTATTTAGAACAAGTAACCAAAGGATGTAGAATTTGATGAGAAAGAGAGGAAATAAATGATTGATTTTCTTGAAAGCCTTGGGAAATGGAGTCTCCTGCTTCGACGAAAAGTGGAGGGGCTATGTTACTTCACCATAATTTTGAAGAATGAGGGGGCAGCAAGCTAGCTTAGCATCTCCTTCAAATGAGATATCCTACACAACTTCAAACTTCTTGCAAAGAGGTTAACGGCATTGGTGTCATATAATTTAGAAAATTGAGAGCATGAGAATTAAACAAAATAAGCATGCAATCAAACTACCTAGCATACATGAGACAATAGAAACAAGAAGCAAGCAAGCTTCCTACTTCTATCCTATTGAGAGACAGCTCCCCTTACAAGGCCAAGATTCACCAAAAATTGCAAGAAATAATCAATAAAGCATATGCCTCATATACACCATGCACATAGATGATCCACACACAATAGCTTTACACCATTGAGTAGCCTCCAAAGCCTTTTTATGCAAATAGAAATGATATTACAGATTACAATAGCAAGCATCTCAACCCAAGTTCCAACTAACTCACAATGGAAGAGAATGCTTGAATATATAGCACAAGAGGCAAATGCCAAAAGGAGGAGGGCGCACCAAGTGTTCAAGGAGGGCGCACCAAGTGTGAGGAGAGGGGAGCCAAGTGGTGAGGTATGGGCTGCCACCTCTCCCACAGCCCCAATCCATGCCAAATGT
>JASDQU010097164.1:8554-19451 GCA_032191745.1 Picea mariana | reverse complement strand
TGATTCTCCCTTCTCTGTTCTAAACTGGAAAGTCTGAATCGACGCCTACGTGGACGACTCATCATGCATCCTTGATAATCCAGAATGTGAGTCTATTCTGTGTTGCCCAATTGAGAAAACAGAAGTGTCTCATCCCTGCTAAGCCTGGTTATACTGTTGCACCTGTCTGGAGCTTCTCTAGGGTGTTCGTGTTTGGATTTCCGTGGATTGTAGTGGACATGTAGTGTTTGACCCTGTGTGGTTGTAGGCCAGTTTGTACAACACTCTCTCCAGGTGAGAGAGGTGGTTGAAGTTGGAAGAACAGGTTGTTGGACCTGTGAGCGACTCCCTCCTGGTGAGAGAGTGCGTAGAAGAAGGAGAGCACTCCTGGAAGGAACCTTGTAGCTTCCATAGAGCCTGGAGACTTCTGGTCCGGCCTGTTCCTGTAACCCAGGGCAAGGGAGATTAGCAGTCGAAGGACTGTCCAGGTGACAAAGAAGGTGTATACTTCTGGGGTGGAACATGCATGTGGGGAATGAGGGTTTGTGGGCAGTGAGCGGGGAAGGTTCCTTGGAGAGAATCCTTTCCTTGTGGTTGTGAGTTGTTTTCCCTGTAACCTCAGTGTAGCCTAGGATTCCTTGTCTTGGGGTGGAGCTTAGTCCTAGCTCGGGGGTGACCCACTGTTGAGCTGATGAGCAGTGTGGTCTAAGGCTGGGAGGTTCGTGGAAGGCCTGCACTTGGTTGGTGGATTCTACCATTGTTAAAAGATAAGTATTTGACTATGTTTCAATCATGTTTTGCATGACTCTACTGCTTATGTTATCATGATTTCCATTGTGTATATGAATTAAGATGGAATGCTATGGATTGTTAATTATAGCAGTAAATAATATGTTTTACTCTGTGCTTAAATGAGTTTAATTGTTTAAATGTGTGTGCATTCTATATTACCTGTATGAGTTATGTATAGAGTGGTGTATAACCTTCTCTTAATAGTGATTAAACCTTGGTAGCCAGAAATGGGGCGCTACAAGTATATATAAATAAGGATCTAATTAATAATAACTAAATAGGTGGGACCCCTTGTGACCCCCAATTATTTCATTTTAATAGTCATCAAACATGAAATATCAACTCAATCCTTTGATTCAAATATCCTCCTTGTAACTCCCATGCTCATTTTTATAATCAAATATCTAAATATCAACAAAATATAATATGATCATATCCAAAATAGCATTATATCCATACTGTCCAAAACAAAATGCCTAAATATATGCTTGTTGTCCAAAACTTTGTCAAGGTAAAAATATTGTCTTCTACAAAAAAAATAACATTACTCGTCATCAAAAATCATATTTACTGTGAGAGGAATTTGGCCTCTTTTCACTATTGTCCCCTTTTAATTTTTCTGTGGCAGTCTTTGGCTGAACCTTCAAGGTGAACTGCACTGATAACATGAGAAAAATCATATTTAAGATGAAGGAGGGTCGACACATATTTGGAAGACTCTTTGGATGAGTTGGAGGAAGTGGCTACTCCTTTTCCTTTGTCCTGCACAGGCTAGGGAATATCAGTTTTCATCCTCTTACTAGCATGAGATGACTACACAGGTGAGACAGGATGATCAGCTTGGGAAATTTGATTATTTTTTGGTTGTGGAGGGGGTAATGGAAAATAAGCAATAGGCCAACCATGATGATGAACAATGGGTTGGTGGTCAATCTCTTGCCAACCATTGTTGGCAGGCGGTTTTGGTTGCATTAATACATGAGGAGGGACTCGGATACCGGAAAATTTTTTATGTGCTTGGAAGGGATGTCTTTCAAGTCAGGTCTAGAGGATCCCATGGACAACTAGGTTGAAGAACCCATCTTGAAAAAGGTGATTCAATTCTTGTGGATTGACATCGAAATGTATGGAAAATTGAGGTCTCATATGACCTCTTTTCCAATTTCTTCTGCCTCTATTGCCTCTTCCATTACTGTCCCTATTGAAGAAACTAATCATGAAGCAATATTCCAATTAGTTATGAAAACTCTTGACAGTCCATGCATCAACCCTAGCTAAATAAAATCAAAGGTTGGCTCTATCATTCACAACATAAGTACATGCAATCAATCCATTCATCATACTAACCAAATCAATAATTAATTGTTATTGAATAGGGAATGAAAGGGTTATTGGGAAGGTGATGGGTTTATAATGAATGGAAAAATAGTAGCATGGACGGGAACCACCAATGGATATTGTTCAAGCAAAAACAGATGCAACTTCCATAAAAACAATATTTCCATTTCGAAATTTCAAAATCCACCCCCTTCCTTTTCCTTCTTTTAAAATGCAATTCAAAATAATAGAACATGGAATTAAAGTCAATTTGGGAAGATGGTGGGATTGTAAGGAGAGAAAAGTGACATAATAAACGGGAAATGAGATGGATATTGTTCCATTATATGAATTAAAATTCGTTCTTTAAAATGATGCATCCTCAATTTCCAAAGAAAACATTTTTAATTGTAAGCAATCTCAAGGTTCAAGACACAGTGACTTCCATATCAAACCCAAAATAGAACTCCGGGACTGTGAAACTCAGCCATTTAATTTCCACTTTTTCTTCATATATGTTTGATCGAACAACAACAAAATTTATAGTCAGACCAATTTATAAACAGACTGTTCACAATTCCAACTAACAACAACCATATCCAGATCACTTAGAGAAGACATGAGGGGGCCGAGGAAAAGAACATGCCATCGACCTTAATCATTTACATCAAACTAGTTTTAAATGTTACACAATGGAATGGGTTCAAGACCTTCCATTTATTAGTTGTTTACCATTTCCTTTTATCAAAAAAAAAATGACTCCAAACATCATTGAGCCAAAACCATTATAACCAATTTCTTTCCATTATGCAATTTTATTTCTTTTTATTTGCAGAATTCTTTCTATACGATAGACCATAAACATAAGCATTTCAACAATTAACACCAGAATGCATCAAGTGTAGAATGGAGAATAACATAAGACAAAACTCTACAACATACGAGACTGGTATCACCACTTTCAGTAAGCTATGTGACAGGTTGGGTTCAAAACCCTAGTGCTCTTTCATTTATTCACTATACAGCCTTCAAAAGAATCGACCAAAACCCCTGTAGGTAGTCAACCAACGAATCAAGAACCAATGCAG
Source organism: Picea mariana (assembly GCA_032191745.1). Taxonomy (NCBI): domain Eukaryota; kingdom Viridiplantae; phylum Streptophyta; class Pinopsida; order Pinales; family Pinaceae; genus Picea; species Picea mariana. The sequence continues at coordinate 16,275 of JASDQU010097164.1, read as the reverse complement.
GTAACAAATATATCTATTTTTGGGTCAACACATAACCATTTCAAAAACCAATTTTGAGTTTATAACAGTTACGACAAGGAAGAACATGGATTGAACGGTCGGATGTGTGAGACAATTCTGCGAGGTTTGTAAAATGAAACCAAAACCTCCATTATTTTTACAACAAAGTCTGACACAATCTCTTCCAAGGTGGTTGCGAGGCAAAACCCTGACTTTTCATACAAAAACTATGGAATGGTAACTCGACAGAGCCACAGGCCTCTCATGGATTGAGCAGGAGGTAAGAATAACCATATTAAAAGAACCCAAAACCTAACTGTCTCTTTTGTTTACCATGAAAGACCCTCCAGGATTCTACCACGAGACATGGGTGGAAACAAAACAAAGTTGTCATAAATTCTATCAACAAGAAGGAGTAATAATAACTAGGCATCCACCCCAAGCGTAACCATAACCGAATAACTTCAACATGAAGGAGCATTAAACAAATTCCAACTTGCAACATTTGAAATGACAACCAATATCATTTGCACAAACATAGTATACGTTCAACAAATATATATTTCAGAAAGAAAACACTATGCATATGAATTCTAAGGGCCAACACAAAGATTTTATCCAAAGAGAGGTTACAATGATGAATGGAAGGGCGAGAGTCACCATACTTGTGCGGAAGCGCCAAAAAACACAAAGAATATTGTTATTTTCCCAGTGGTCGAGCGAAACAGAGGAAAACTAACCAGAGCAATTAAAAATGCATGACAAGGTGAGGCTGGTGAGATTGAAGTGGGGTAAGAACGACGTGCAGTAAATGCACATCGCTTCTCCACCCTCTCATTAATTGCAATAAAAAACAGCTAGGACGGAGCACATCTAAACTTTCATTAAACACATTAATAAACTAGATTCAAATCTAACATGTCACTTCCATTTTTACAAATTGAAACGAAAACCCTCATATACCATAGTTTTATACAAGAAACATAACATAATATGTTCCATATTCATTTCTAACAAGCTCCAAATTGCAAGGATCGAATGGACCTCAAAACAATTGCATAAACCATAACTATTGTCCACCAAACATAACCAATACCATAACACAATATGCCATGAATTCAATATGTCATAACCAATGTGTGTGTGAGTTGAAGTTCGAATTTTAATCATAGATGTATAAAAATAATAACCAAAGTGCTTCTCACTTCAAAAATTTCCTTTGGATTTTAAATTTCCATCCCTTATCATCATTGATTGCATGTGAAAACTTGTTTGAATTCCTGTGTTTTTCTCAAATGGTAATATGCTTTGTAAGGTTGTTATGTGTGCAATTCAGAGAAGCGTTTATTTTTCACCATGATTTAAACAAAGGGGTCACACCTATCTAGTATATTATTATGTATATGTATACAAATAATAAGGCATTGCAACTCATTTGCAGGTAGGGGTATTACGTTGCGCTTATGGGCATTAACACATCTAAACTAATATGAGAAATCAAGATGCAAATGAAGGAAATCAAAATGACCTACATACTTACTTGTGGCCTTGGGGCCCTGAAGATTAGGTGAATGGGTGATTTCAAGTGAAGTATCTCATCAAAGTATCTCCCAACTGATCATCTCATCATAGTATCTCCCCTTGTGAAGACCAGTTCAACCAACTGATCATCTCATCAAAGTATCTCCCCTCGTGATTCATCATGTAATACAACAAGGATAAGTCAATCAAATAATAATCATGATTATAAATACACACATGATCGATCATAAAATAAAACTCATGGAGATGGGTGGGAGCGAGGAAATCCTATTGGAAAGAGAAAACACCAACCTAATCATCCCCCCTGAGAGTGTAGCCACAAGCCTAATCAATTCATCTCTAAAGAAGGCTACTATATGTAGACGATGGCTCATCTTCATCCTCATGAACATGATTGCTTCTTCCTGAAGACCGAGAAGTGATGAGAGATCTCAAGAAGACCTCATCATTTCCCTGAGAAGAAAGGATGAGGTCAGGGATAACCTTAGGTTTAGAGAAAGAAAAATGTGGCCTCTTCATCTCTGAATTCCTGTATAAATCCTCAATATGAAAGTACTTCCTCTTTGTAGAGTGAGCCTCTGATCTCTTTAATATGGCCACGTCCTGGTATTCTTTCAAAATTGAGGACGAAGGTGGATGAAAATCCTCGAATAAATATGTAATCATGTCATCATCAGGCTCCAAAACATATGAATCATACACGCATGAAAATTAGTCCTCTAAAGATGACAACTCAAACCCCTTTCATTGAGGGCTACCCTCGATGTCATAAATGGGGTCTCTATCGAAAATGAGATGACCAAAATCCCACCTATGTCTGCCAGTCTATATGAAAGTGTCTATATGATCATCAATCATATCAAAGGGTGACCATCAATGCGACTTAAAATGACCATCTCTTTGTCTTCGTGTGTAGGAGGAGTAGAGGCATGGATGTATTCAACTGGATCTTCAAATTCTTCATCATCGAGACTGGTCGCTTCTTCTACATCATGTGTCGGAGGAGGGAAAGGTTGGAAAACCTCACCTTCATCAAGCGAGAGAAAAGATAGTGGTGCCTCAATATGTTGTGCTTTATTATAATTCTTCTTTCTTCTTTTGGACATGCCCCTCCATCGCCTCTTCATCATAAGAGGTTTTATCCTTAGTGCATAGTGCTTTGTTTGCTTTTATTCAAGAGGATCTATCATATCCAAGGTTTCCTCCAATAATTCTTCACTTCCGAAGTCATGAAATAGAGTATCACCAAGATCTTCGAAAGGATCACAACTCATCATGTCCCCTTCTTGATGTGCAAGAGGAATAAAGGAATCTTCATCAAGTGGAAGGGCAGATGTGAGTGCTTCGACTTCGTCCATTGTATTATCCAGATCTTCAACATGAGAAAAATCATCGATACATTCTTGATAACTTTCTTCATATGTTTTTTCTTCGAGCACTTCTTCATCATCAAGGGAAGGAAATAACTCTCTTATGTGATTCATCATTTCCTTAGCAGCTTCATTAGCATCATTTTCCTTCTCCATCTATAAAATGTCATCTTCGAGTCATAACAAATTCTGGATGAGGGTTCATCCCATGGTTCCATAATTCCATTGACTGAAAATACACCTTAATGGAGTCGCTAGGTGAGATCAAGTCTCACCAAAGGAGGAAAAGGGGAAAGAGAGAAAGGTGGCTTTGTGGAAGCTGGAGTCACCAGATGAGATTGAAAAAAAACTCATCAAAAATGGGAAAAGGGAACGTCCCTTAGGTGGAGTCGCCTGAAAATATAAGGGAAAGGATTTGGGATAGCTTTCCAAAATTTCGTTAGCGTTCGGAAGAAGATTTCAAAATCCTCCCTAGAAACAACGCAAAAATGTTATCGCACAAGTTGTAGGTTGGGAAAATCCCAACCCAACTACCAAAATGGAAACAACTAAGGGACATTATACCCTATGTCACCTCGATATAGATCTCGCACTTAGAGGGTGACTAGGTCACTCTAGAGAGGTGATCTCGGTGACCCTCGGGGGATTGAGATGGATAGAAGGGAAAGAAGAGAAGTACCCCCCTAAAGGTCGAGGAAGAGGAAATATGGCTTTGATGACTCATCTTTGGGTGGTTTAATATTGTCGAGTCTTTGTATTCCTGTAAAGGGTGTTTGTACCTGCCCGAGACACAAGAAAATCCACACTTTCATATAGTAATGTTAGGTGGACAAACAAGTTAATCTTGTCATCCCTAATTGCAGAAATAATCAATGATATACATCAACACATAATAGATAATAAGGGCTGAAATATAAGTTCAATAATAGATAAAAATCAAGGTTTTCATAAAAATCTAAGTGTAGTGATATTTATCATCCTTATGGTTGTAACAAACTTGTTATTACAACACGAGATTAAACCACTAAAACTTTCTCAAAACTTGCCAAAAGATGCATTGTACTTAGTATATTATGTGGGTAGATTTTAGGTAATTTCCAATGGTTAAATTAGGAGTTATTGAAGAGTTTGGTTAGGGTTTTCTGCAGCCCTAATGGTTGTAGGTTAAATTTGTAATAGCAGAAATAAATTTTTGGAGAAATGAAACTCCCTAGTGGCTCAAGAAAGAATTTATTTCATAGATTTGATTCCACTAGGAACAACCTCAAAATCACAAAATTTCATGTTTCCCAAAGCAACAATTTTATATCTCCAATGCAACAAGTGATGACTAGTGCCTTTAATGATTGGATTAATGGAGTCAATAAAAGAAAGAGCTAAGGTACTACCTCCTTGTGGGTGTACTTCCTCTTACTCCCCAAGGCAAGTATCCCTAGCTAGGGTTTAGGCTAAGAGGGTGTATGCACTTATAGTTCTCTTAGAAAACCCTTGTTAAACCAATAAAATTTAAGCATAAAGTGATGCAGGCTAAGGTGGGGGTGTATTCCCTTATAGTTCCCACCTAGCTCTAGAAAAATAACCTTGTGTGGAAACAAAATGATAATACGATGCAAACAATTTTTACCAATTCAAGGAAAATGCTAAGATAAACCACCACAATAGCAAAGAAGAGCCTTCCAAGGCTAGCGCATCAATTCCATAAACAAAATAACCAAGAAAGTATCCATACACGAGAGAAAAAGAGAGAAATAGCTAAAGATAGCCAAAATTTCAGTCCAAGTACCTCTCCAAGATGGGAGAGTTATAATTAAAATGAGATCTTATGATCTCTATTTATAAAAAAATGTCACTAACATAGTTTTTCCACATAATATTAGGGTAAACCACAAGACTAGGGGTCAACAACCCTAATATTTCTCCTTTACACAAATAATATTAAACAATTCACTTTAAATTCTAAATGAAAATCCTAAGAGTGACGTCACCCCTTTAGGAGGGACGTTTTGGCACTTTTAGGCCAAACGTTGAGTTGGAGATAGTAGGGTTGGGCCTCCAAAGGGCATGTGTCTCCAATCCAACCTTCTTCTTCAATACCCAAGGGTTTCTTCCTTCAAAACGTGACATGTGTAGCCATCACCGCCTCAATCCCCTTAAGCATGATGTCAAGCCTCCAAAAGATGGTGTTTTGCCTCTTCTTGGAAAAATGTTTGGCACGTGAGGGCTAGGTCATGTCTCTCAATTCATATTCTAGGCCTCCAAAGGTACATTCCTCTCATCCAGCATGTGGCCCTTGGCATCCAACATGTGGGCTTCAATCCCCATGGAATCCCAAGCTAGACTTGTTCCTCCAAAGTTTTCCACCAATTAGGTCCTGCAAAGACAAATAAACACGCCCTCCAAGGATCTCAAGTCAAAATATCATGATGAATAAATAAAATCAATAAATAAGACACCTAAGCTTGTGCATCAAAGATTACCCTGTCAAACAAGTAAGTTCTCAAATACATTATGCGACTTGCAAAGATTGGATATGGGAGGGTTGACGAGGTGTCCTATTGGGTAGATATTTCATAGGTCAAGAATTGTTTCCCAAGTGATCCCTCTGTAAGCAATGTAAAGTGGATGAATTAGTTAAATATCAAGACTCAATGGGCATGGGCTTCATGACATACAAGGGGTTGTAGTGTCTCATTCATGGGTTCCTTTGTAGAGGGTGTGTGGCACCTTCGTTTGTAAATGCAATTTTACCACACCCATTGTTTTTCCATTCTTTGTTTCTTTCATGTTTTAAGGATGATTTGAAGGCCACTGTCCTAGTGTGGTGTCCAGATAATGACAGTGGCACTCACAAATACCTAGCATAAATGAGAAGTTTGGATCTTGATGAGACGTCATTTCTCTCAACCATGTAACTGAGATCCATTACCCTGGTTTGGTGACCAGATGATGGTAATGTCATACCACTATATATCCATGATCATGATAGGCCAGCTTGTGATGAAACCTCCTATCCTCCAACTAACCCTTTAAGCATTCATAATCATCATTCTTGTGGGCCCCCCTTTTCTTATAGATAAGTGTTTCATTGCTTTCTTGGGTGATTCCTGGGCAAAGCATCTTGAAGGTTTATAAACAAACTTTTATCTTTTACCAAAAAACAATCCCTCTCGGCCTTTAGCCCCTTCTCCCAATAGAATGACGAACAACCATTTCTTGTGTCAATACACCATAAAATCCCAAGAGATAAGTAAATGGGAGGTTTAAGTGATGAAAATTGGTAAGTATGGTCGGGATCAGTACGATGTCTCTTCGATGGAGTTCCTAGTAGTAAACCCACTCCCGAGGAAGACCACTTACTAGGGAACAATGTCAACCACCAAGGAGAAACTAGGAAAAAGGMATAATGTCCAAGCATATGTCATGAAATCTAAAGAAGTATAAGATACAACATACTCAAATGCCTCAAATATTGAAATGACACTCACCATGATACCTGACTTGTACCTCTTGCAGCAAGGCCCAACATCTCTTGGAAGCCAGYTGGTGTAGTGGATGCTATCTGAAAATCATTACCTTTGTGGTGGTGAGAAGGGTGTCCATCTGCGCAAGTGGATATTGTTGTTCATGTAGTCTCTCTGCACTCCATATCTGCAACCTGAGGGTCTCGAGACATGATCTCCTTAGTTATCACACAAAATGGGGATAACAGTGCCAAAACATTGCCCCAAGAAATTGACACCATGTTTCTAGGGCTTATCTTATGTGCAAATTTTGAATTAAAAATGTTATTTTGGAAAAGGGGAAAGAAAAAGGGAAAATTTACCCTTATCTTGTGGTTTACCCTTTGAATGTGGACAAACTATGTTTTAAAGGATTTGTATAAATAGAGATCATCTCTATTTCATTTTCATCATAGCTCTCTCGTTGTGAAAAGTATTCTAGCTGAAATTTTCAGCCTATTTGGGAAATCTGTTTGTCTTGTGCTTTTGTTATGGTTTGTCTTTTCTATTGGTGTAATAAGTAATGCACTATCTCTCTTGGATCCATTATTTTTCATTGTGGTGGATAAAGCTTGGTAGAGAAGAGGTTTGTCTTCTTAATGTTTGGACTAGGTGAGCAATCTATCTTGTATTTGTTTATTTTCTTGGTTACAATTTTAATTTGATAGACTTCTTGGGGCAACCCCACTAATCCCATCATATTTGTCTTGGAATAATTGTTGCATAAGGTTTTACAAGAAGAAGTAAAAGGGCTTACACCCTCCTAGTACTTCCTAGCTAATTTTTCTTTCCTTGGGGAGTAAAAAGGCTTACACCCCCAAGGAGATAGTATTGCTAGTTCATTCTTAATTGACTTCTTAAAATCAATAGTTAAAGACACCAATCTTAATTTCACTGGAGAAATAAATCTTTGCATTGGTAAATGTGAAAACATGGGATTTTGAGATTGTTGAAATTGAAAATTATTCTATGTGCTTAAAGGCATCCTTGAGCTCTTAAGGCATCTTGTTTCTCTTAGAACTTCTTGTTTTTTCTTTAACATTAAAGCTACAGACACTAGGGTTGAGAAAAAACCTAAACAAATCTCTAAACAACTAACAATTCAACCATCAAAAGTTGCTAATAATTTACCCCTACAATCTACTAGTCTCAGCGCATTTTTTGGGTGGATTACTTGTGATTTTTGGTGGTTGATTTTTCTATTGTAAGAACTTTTTTGCTACATACCTAAAGTTGCAATTATATCTCTTCAATACGTTTTCATAACATTCTTAGTTTGTTGTTAAAGTATAATTCTTTCATACTTGGG
>JASDQU010097163.1:24961-35219 GCA_032191745.1 Picea mariana | reverse complement strand
TAGATTCTCATGAGTACCTTGAGGCTTGTAGTCATTAGTGGCAGGCTCTCTCACCATCGACAATTGGGAATATATTAATGTCTCTTGATCCATGGATTCTTCAGGTGTTTGACACCAACTCCTTTATTCACACTTGTAAGAATGTACTCGATGCCTTGATACCTACTTTCATTATTAGTAGGTTGTCTCGCGTTTGTTAACGATATACATCAATGACTGGTAATAAAATGATGTCTCATTGTGTTCAACCTCAACTCCTTTATTCACTTGATGTAGACTTGCACCTTTGGCAGATTGTGTAGAAGACTTGAAGACATCACTATGTGGCCACAGCTTTCCTAAGTTGTTTCTTACTTTTCATTGGACCAATACCTATATGACTTCAGTGATCATGGTAGATCAGATTGTACTCCATAGTATACAAATATCTTCACATTGATTTTGAAACTGATTTTACTGGGCCTTGTTTGTGACTATGACAGCTATTAGCATGTAACCGCATTTGTATTTGCCTATTCATGGCCACAAACACTTTTTTGGTATATTTTTCACATGGATCTGCAGTGTATTCTTGGAAGCCATGTACGCAAAGTCAGTGCACTATGTAATGAGAAATTGAGTTCTTCCAGTTGGTCCTCTACCACTCCACTTCTCGATTATTTATAATGTATTTTGGTCATCGCAGATACTCCTCTGACCTCACACATTAGGGGGCATCTGTTAGAGCAAGATTTGCCTCACCCTATGCAATCTTGTAGAGAGGGCCTTATTCCATTTCCCTATGCAGACTTACTTTCCTTGATTGATGAATTCAGAGACAAAAATAAATTGTTTTCCACTTGTACGCACCTTGCAAGCTATACAGCAAGCGTATACATTGGCTACTCACTACAACCCGCGTACATCAGGATTTGAGCCAGAAAATCAAAATTAAATTTCGGGTTTCCATGTCACAACAAGATATCTCTGATCCTTGGCCTTCCACATACTGGAAACGTTCTGACTCGGCCCTTTAGTTTCATTTTGAAGGATATAAAGAAGCCAATTCCGAGATATGGAAAAGGATAGAGAATTCAAATTTAAGAGCAAATTTACTCTGGAGAAATTATTACTTCATTATTGAATCTGCATCCCTTTGTCCTTTAAGTCTGAACATGGTGTTCAAGCCCCAAGCTCTTCCCTTGTTGATGGAGAACCTCTTTGTATCCCTTATATGAGCTTAACTTTGGTAGAGGATTGAAGTGGTGGAGGCCTAGTTGGAAGGAACTCAGTTTCTTGGTTCTGAACCGTGCTGACACAGAAGTCTGTAATGTTTCACTTATGTTGATCATTTATTAATAGAAATACTCCTTTCTCGTCCAATGATATCATGCAAATATATGTGTTATGATCCATCGGCATGTTTGTTTTGTATATTGATGGGTTATGCTATCTAATGTGATAACTTGTTATATCATCACTATATGCTTGCTTTTGTTGTTTGTTGAGAACTTGTTGCAATTATAAAGCTTTGGGTCAAAGTGCTCAACGGTGGACATCATCGAATGTTTGGATGAGGTAGGCCTCTTTATTATCTCTCTTGCACATTAGTTTATATAGCATACGTTGGAATTGAGTTGATTTCTACAGTCTTACATATCTGTTGTGGTTCACCCTAGCCATAGAGAGATTTTCCTTGTAACAACTAACACCCTGATTCTTTCTACTGCACTTTTGGCAGTTTCTTCCCTCTGATCCCACACTTCTTGTGGAGTGCTTGACACTGCTTGAAGTTATAACTTTKCTACTCTTGCTTGAAGCTATTGAATAGCCTCAGTGAGCTTCCCCACTTGCATCTCTACTGACTCTTCTTCCATATGTGCCAAGCCCGACACAGAGTGAAGTTCTCTAGTCACTGCCTCTTTAACCCCAATCTGCTCYGTGAGCAGCTGRTCTTTTTCTTTCTAKATTTTTTCTYTGTCCTCCTCAAACTTCACTYTAATGTCATCTTTATCTTGTTGCACAACCAGAAGTTGCTCTAAGGCCTCCTCCTTTTCTTRCTTCAAGGCCTCTRTGSCATGCTCCTTTTCCTCTTGGGCTCGACGATGTCGAACCTCTGTCGCATCTACTAACCTTCGCAACTGGGTGGGATCATATCCCAATTCTACATTCTTTGATGATGATGGCATAGTAGAGACTACGCGGCTTGAGTAGAGGGCTTGTTTTATGTCCTTCAGTTCTTTCTCGATTCTGTCGTAGAGTGTCTCTTTCTTTGCTTCATGTCTCTACAAGATATCCCCTGGGGCATCTTCTACAACTGTGATGATGAGTTGGATATCATCCACTGTGAGCACGTTCTGTGACTGAGGCTTATTGGCTCAGGTCTTCTTCCTTGCTGAAAGTTTCTCCAGGGAAACCTTCCTCTTCTACAATGCGTCTACTGTGGTGAGGGGATCCTTCGGTGGTGTCACTTCACCTTTGTCCCACATGTCTTCTTCTCCTTCCTCCTCTTGATTTACTTCGTTGCCTTCTCCTCCTGCAGGTGAGTCAGGCGCAGTTTCCTCCAATGCATTGTCCTTATCCTCATTGTCTATGTCCTACACTTCCTCTTTTTTCTTCTTCTTCTTTGCACTGCTCTGTCCATCATACTTAGTCCAAGTGACCAAAGGACTTTCGATGATGTCGGGGTCGAAGAGTTTTGCATCTTCGACTGATACAAGGAATTTGGCTGGCCATTCCTTGGTTATCTTCTCCATGTCTTCATCATTCAATTTATAATAAGACTACAGCTCCTCCTTACTTTCATCCCTACGTGCGGTGATGTAGATGAAGTGTCATTCTGCATGAAACTTCGCTAGTGGCATGTACGTATGCAAGGTTTTTGGGGTCATTCGGGGGAATGATTCAATGGTGTGCTTGAGCTGTAGGTAATAAGCATGGAACACCAGATTTGATTGCCATTGCTTCTCCATATCGCTCGTATACCACTAGGTGGTAAACCTCGCGACCAATGGTTCCGATGGCTTGACTTTCGGGAATGTCGCTCCCTCCGGCATCTCCCAAGCAACAAATGTAATGAGAATCAACAACCAACTGGAGTGAAATTCATAGCCTTGGTCCTGCACTTCACGACAGTCCTTCTCCAACTCGTTGATGAGGTATCTCACCCAATTCAACTATATCCCTTCGACACACTTCCCTGCGAGGTCGACTACAAACCCTGTGACTTGCGTAGGATGGTTCTTTCTGACGAGATTTCCAATGATCAACTAACAAGCAAGGTGTACTGCGCCATCCTAGATGGAGGCTACCTTTTAGCTTTGCTTTCCCTTCTCTACATCGTCATAGGCTTCCTTTATTCGTTGCGCCAGGGAGCGATCTGACGTTTTCCCTGGGTAGAACTGGTGATGGTCTGGTCCTTACATGCTCAATCCAATGATCAGGTGGATCAGCGTTGAATCCACAGTGATGTGTCTATCTAACCAGAGGTAACCTCGAGGTAGCACGATAGGAGGAGTTTAACACACGCGTTAACCTCATGATGTCTACCGAGGTGGGGTATCTTCATCACGTTTAAGATCATCGATCGTGCGATCTCCTTAATCCATGGTTGCGGAACTATCTTGGGCTTCTTCCCAGTCGTCTTCATCAGGTACCTATGCAGTGCGAGCATCACATAGTTATTTTGATCTCCAAGGTTAAAGTCACTTATCTTGAGAACTGGAATCATTCCCAACTGAGGTCCGACTATGCATATCCCCTTCGGGAGGTACGCAGTGATGAGCATGTACTCGAAATCACGTGGGACATTATCACGATTAACTGCGCCAGCAAAAGGTGGGATGTATTCAGGCAAAACTGACAGGATCATCTTCAAGTTCACCATATCGTCGCAGTGTTTTCTTCTTTTCTCAGTCACGGTTTGGCTAGACCAATGTCCAGTCGAGGGGGATGCTTGCAATCCACCCATCGACGATTCATGTATTCCTATAGACATGAATTTTTGAGCCATAAGGTCTATTAAGATCTCCTCCACAGACCTCTCTACTGCGCTGTGTTCGCCTGACATGCACACTCTTGATCGAACAACTCGGGTAGGTGAGCAGGTAGACAAGGCAATTAGATGGACGACGAGGTCTAGACAGCACAGTGCGGTATGTGATCAATTCTCTATTAGCTCAGTTATCTCAGTTTGCAAAACGTGGTCTTGGTGAGGCATTCGACGGATTAAATAAGCAACGTCATAACAGATTACTTCAACAGGTCGAAATGCCTTAATTAATATGAATCCATCCGTTATGGCACGGTCTCAACAGTCCAATTTCGATCTTTTCAGTAATAATTGTGTTTCTAACCATTATAGAGTGTCATTATAATAGTCAGGATGCCTCCAACGATCATATAGCTTCGCCATGGCGAAGTGCCATTCTGCGTGGTTCTGCTATTCCGACGAGGTTCAAGTTATGTTAGTGAGCTTTCTTGCCTTCTTTCCTGTGATCTAAATTTTTGGATTCCTCTTTCCATTCTTATTCTTATATTCTCTTAGCGTAGTAACTTCGCACTGTTGAGGGTCTTCCAAAGGTTTCAAGGGTAATACTTCTTATCGTACTACTTCTAGGGTAGGTGCTCTTCTCTCTTGCACGGGCAWTTTTTGCAAGCCTTCCTGCGTTCTTTCAACTTCGACAGCTAAGTCTATGGCCCTAAGTGGCTTCGACTTGTCCTCTTTTTCTTGTATTAGTCGCTCTATTTTTCTAGCTATGAAGTCCCTTAATTATTTCTTTTTCTGTTATGTGGCTTCCTCCTCTGCTTTTCTTCAGATYTGATCTTTCTCAATCCAGGTCTTTCCTAGCAAAAGTGCAAAAGGGGCGATGTTCTCAACAAACTTAATAACTTCAAATTCTTATTTRGTCAATGCTCCATGAGCCATCATAGGTAGATTAGTAACTATTCCACATAGGGTTATCATCTTTCCTTTAAACAATCCCATCCTTCTAGGGCAATCCAAAACCTCATGATCAACATCTTTACAACAAAGACAAATAGGACCTCCACCAGGGCATTCCTTAGCAAGATGTCCCGGTCTTTTGCAGTTATAACACAGTGTCAATCCTCTCTTTCTTTTAAACGATCCCCAACCTTTCCTGTACTACGCACTAGGATCACAGTGATGGAACTACAACCTGCAAAAATTCTTTCTAGGTTTCTGCATCCACTTATTAGTCCAGAAATTATTTCTATGCATAGGAATAACATATCTTTCACTATCTCTATCAAATTTATTCAGATCAACTCTTTCTTCTAGTTGTGCCCTAGTTTTTAGGCTAGGAAAAAATCTGTCAAACATACCTAAATGCATACTTTCAAAGCAAAAATTTCCACTTATCTTACCTTTACCAGAGCACAAAGATTTAAGATCTTACCTCTTTTCTTTAGATCGAGCCTCTTTCTTAGCACATAGCTTCACAAGTCGAGTAAAATATTGTGCACTATAGCAAAAGTTCTACGCACCGAGCTTTCTATTTTCTTCAGTTCCCAACAATCACAGTTTCAGGTCCTGACAATGGAACCATTTGTTGGAACAGGGGCAGACCCAGGGTTCAACGCTTCAATAGTGCACCAAAAAAACCCTAACTACCGGCCCTTTCGGCAACACCTGCGAAGTAGATGAAGTCTCACCCAAGGTAGAAGTCGAGGGGGTTGTAGGACTCAAGTGTCTACAACCTAGCTGGAACACAGATCTGTGATTACAACACTTAACAGAGAACTTAGCTAATAAGTATGCATTAGTTCTTAACTTCCATTCACATCGCATATTAAACCCTAAATATAGAACAGTGTTGTAACAAACATATCAACCACTTCTAATCACTTAGCATAAGCTCAGATATAACATTCATTCACATCATAAAGCACTAAACATTCATAGATCTATCCATCATACATCAAGAAAAGTGCACTAAGAAAATAGATATTGTTGGCCCCTGGTTATGGAAGCAAGCGAAGATTAAGGGAAAAAAGGCAAAATACGAACTGCGCGGAAAACACAGTGACTGATACTGGGTCGAAGTGAGAACAAGAGAAAAAAAGACGGTGCGAAGTGAGAGAAATCAATTCGTTGGACTAGGATATTGAGGATGACAGATCAGAAAGGAAGAGGGATCATGGACAACTCAGCAAGAAAAAGAAGATGTCAACAGATGCTTTGGAGCACCACACGTGAAGGAAGGAAAGACAAGCTGGCGAAGCCCTGTAAACGCGGGTCGAGTTGACCTAGGGTTTTGGTATATAGGGTTTTGACACTTAGGTTTTAACCTGAGGGTGTCCGAGAGCTATTGTAATGTATAAAATAAAGGTATAAAGGACCTGGGATGGGTTGGTGCTAAGTTGGTTGAGAATTCATTGTTATTGTATGATTGAGTGAGTACTACTGTGTGAAAGAGAATTGTTGAGTGCAAGAACCTTCTAGTATTGTAAGATCTTCAGCTAGGTGTGAAGATCAACCCTGCAGCTGGGTGCGCAGGGAGGGTAGAGAAAGAGAGAGAAGAAGAGAAGACCTGCTAGCTAAGAACACAGATAAGAACTATATGCTTCCATCTTAATATATCATAAAGCATAGTTCTATGGACGTAGCCCTAGGGAGAGGGTGAACCATGTATATCTTGTGTTATGTGTGTTTGATGTTGTGTTCTCTGTCTTTGGATATATTGCTATTGTGATATTGTGTTAGATTTGAAATATAACTTGCGCAGTAGGTTTAAGGAAGTTAAAGAATAACTAGGTGATTGTGTGTTGTTGTTGTGAATCCACTTTGAATTTCCTCTGGTTGTAGACACCCGTGTCCTGCAACCCCCTATATCTACTTCAGGTGAGACTTCATCTGCTTCACAGGTGTTGCCAAAAGGGCCAGTAGTTAGGGCTTGTTGGTGCATTGTTAGAGTTAAACCTTGGGTCTACCCCTGTGCCAACAAATGGCTCTGTTGTCGGGATAGGAATCTTCTTGAGGGAATGTCAAGGTGGTTTCCATTGAAGAAAAAGATTCAGAAGTGGATAGAAGATCAAGAAAAGGACTTCGTTGAAGCCCATAACAAGAACCCTAATCCTAGTACAGAGGATTGGTTGGGAAGATATATCTTTACTAATATACRTGATATTTCCTTTGGAGGAATCCATCGGGAGCTATATGAGTGGCTAGTTAGGTTAGCAGATACCCAGTTCGAAGTCAGACTCAGACCACTTGTGGTTTGGAYGACGACACTGATCAAGAAGGTCAAGAGAGTTGATAATGACGTGTCAAGAGCAGTAGATCACTGGTTTGATAGCACCATTGGAGGGTATATCACTGAGTTTGTCATTGACAGAGTGGAATCATATAGCCAAGCAGAGAGATATTTATTTAAGGGACCTAGAGGAAAATTTTTACATTTTTTGAAGTTGAAGATSAAGATGTTATTGCAYGAGAAGAACATCTTGAAGATACAGTAATTGGTCAGATCGAAAGAGCTAATGTTYAAAAATTCAGACAGTGACACAAATGTTGGACATACACGCAGTGGGAAAGTATTCAGAGAAGTTCACCTCACGAACCTGTTTAAGCATAAATAYGGAGATGAAGGGTTCTACAGTGGAGAATAGGAAAATCTGGCMGACGAAGAGCATTCAGAATCRTCTAGGACAAAGGAACCTCGCTGAGAAGAGCCATAAACTTCAAGAACTACACCGACTGTTGAAGTAAGTACTATTATTCCTCCTGTTACTTAAACAACGTTAAGTAACCAGAGTAACCTAAGTCATCATAACGCTCAGAGCACTGTCACTAGCATCACACCACATACTCAGTCAGGAAACCTAGGAAGATCTATGGAAGATGAGATGAGGTTACCCACCTTTAGAGGAGATGGATCTGAAGATCCTGATCAGCGCTGGTTTCTATGTGAAGTTGTGTGGAGTATTAAGAATATCACCGATGAAGGTGTCAAACGAGCTCAGTTGAGCACTACCCTAAGAGATCACGCACTGAGCTGGTACATGAAATTTTTCCAAGGAGCTACACCTAAACCGATGAATTCCATTAAGACCGCGCTAACTGCCGAATTCAAGAAACCTAAATCAAAGTCACAGTGCATTACAGAACTAAAAGAAATCAAGAAAAGAACAGTTGAACCTGTGTGGGAGTTTGATCAGAGATTTAAGACCTTGACAAGCCATTTGAGTTTTCAGATCCCAAATGAGTAGAAAAAGGAATGGTTATTGCTGCCCTCTTGCCACACATCAAAGTTCCTCTGATGCAACAAAATATTATTCCGCAGGCTGAGGCACTGGAGATTGCCATGAAATTAGAATCATCCCCTATGGGAGAATCCATCTCAGGTATGATTTAAATCTTGAGTCACCTACTAGCTTATCATTGTAGGTCAAAGATATGAAGAAAGACAAGGGAAAAGACAAAAGAGAAGACATCTAGTGTATCATATGCAAATCAGAAGGCCATGACAAGGAACATTGTCCCTTATTTCATGAATACTTGGCCTCTGGAGCTCTGAGCCCTTTGAAGCAAGTTACCCTACCCTAGTGCGAGGTATGTAGAAATCGCCATCGCCTTGATGAATGTTACTAACTCCAAAAATATGTCCAGACACCCACAAATATGTATTTCATGTTCTGTAAGTCG
Organism: Picea mariana; assembly: GCA_032191745.1. Lineage (NCBI taxonomy): Eukaryota > Viridiplantae > Streptophyta > Pinopsida > Pinales > Pinaceae > Picea > Picea mariana. The sequence goes on along the minus strand of JASDQU010097163.1, from coordinate 26,572 downwards.
GTAGGACACGATGATATACACCAAGAAGGAAGCACTACGCAGTATAATTCCTCTGGGAGAGGAAAATTCAACCCTCGGGGTGGATTCAGAGGAGGAGGTATGGGTCGAGGTCGAGGATAGATCATCTGTTATAACTGCACACAGCTAGGACACTTGGCAAGGGAGTGTGAGAATCCTTGTACCACTTGCAGCTACTGCAACTCATTTGAGCATGTTATCAAGGAATGTCCAACATTGTTGGCTAAGCTTCAGGATAAACGAGGAGGAAACCAGCAAATACAAATAATCAAAGAATAAGCTCACGGAGCAGATCCTAGAGTCATTGTTATCACACGAGTAAGCGTTTTTACAGGAGAAGACAGAGTGATCCAAGGAAAGACTACAGAAGAATCAGGAGTCAGGAAAGCTGCAGAGAAGACACAAGCGTGTGACCCAAAAAAAGAGAAGTAGATATTTGAGGAAGCGAGAAAGGAATTCATAAGAGATGAGGCGTCTTCATCAAAGATTCGACCAGAAGTAAGAGAATGTAGAATGCCTCTGGCATTTTATCAGTCTTCTTTGCCCGGAGATGGAAAAGAGGTGAGTAAACTTGTCAGTTTCTTGTATACGTTTATTGAGTTGATTAAAGATGAAAAATCCATGCAAGAACTATAAAATTTGGTCAGAAATTATGAGGCAGGAAGGGTAGATCCTTTGTTGAATAAACCAGTACATCAACTATCCAAGAAGAGAAGGAAAAATAAATAACTACACCTTAATGCTCAGATAGGAGACTGGGAAATAGACTATGTGGTCCTCAACTTAGGGTCGGAGGTCAATGTCATGACGAAGAAGACCTGGGCATTGATGGGAAAACCTAAGTTGATCTATTCCCCTATCAGGCTTAGGATGGCTAATCAGCAAGTTGTAAGCCCCTTTGAAAGACTGGAGCGTGTCCCTGTGGACATCGATGGAGTAAGGACATTTGCAGACTTTGAGGTGATTGAGATAGTTGATGATAGTTGTCCTTACCTTGTGATGTTAGGAATTTATTGGGCTTTCAATAATTCCACTGTAGTTGATTTAAATAAAAGAAGAATGAAGTTTGAAGGAGATGACCTTAGGGTCATTGCACCTTTGGATCCCGATGAAGGTCATAGATACACATAACCCATCAGAGAAGAAGACCATGCATATGAACTAGAAAACACATACAAATTAACAGCCAGACAGTAGGATTACATTAATCCTACAACGGATAGGAATTTGAGCTAGCGAAGTGACAGCGCATGCTCATCAGATTCAGAAGAAGCACTGGAGAACTGGAAAAACAAAATGTATGAAGTATCTACAAGGAGTTGTGTTAGATTAACCAGAGAAGTCTGTTGGATCGGCACAACAATAAGTAACTTGCCCACCTTTGATGGTCTGAATCATTTAGAAGCATTCTTGTTGGGCTTTGAAGAAATTGTACCAACACCACAAAGATTGTTGGCTATGGATGAGGCCCTAAAATCAACTCCAGTGAGATGGTGGGGGACACACAAAAACAATATTACAGACTAGGTACAATGTCGCACTTTGATGACAGCGTGATTTTCATAGCAAGTAGAAGGCTGCGAAGTTAGGTAC
>JASDQU010097162.1:15967-27558 GCA_032191745.1 Picea mariana | reverse complement strand
AAGGTTAATAGTTTCCATGATGTTACAGCGGCATTGATTCCAACAGTGTTGCCAAGGGAGGGAAACATTTCTGAAGAGCCGTCTATTCCTTTCTTTCCAAGTTTGCCAAAGAATGAAGCCTGGAAGTAATTGCCAAATACGATTGAGGAGGGGAGAATGTAAATCCTGGTCCCTCCAATTTGTAATGGTATCGATGATACTATCTCTATGGCGATCCGATGTGCGCATGATAAGCGCCACTTGATCCCAAATCTAAGCAGTGTATGGGCAAGAGTTGAGGAGATGATTCATGGTTTCGTCTGCCTCTCCAGAAAGCATGCATATGGAGGGCCCAACAAAACCTCTTTTCAAGAGGTTATCCCAGGTTAGAATGCTAGAGTGGGAGACAAGCCAGAGAAAGAGGGTGATTTTTGGCCAGTGCTTAAGATTCCAAAATTTGAGCCAAACTTTCCTTGTAGGGAGGGGGTATACCTGAGTTATAATCTGGTAGGCTTCCTGCGTACTATAGGTGCCCCATGGCCAATACCCCCAGCGAAGGATATCCTCTCCTACCAAATTGGGAATTTTTCGTTTGGCCAGTTCCTCTCGCCAGGGTGCCAGGTCCACATGTGCTTCCAGATTAATGTGTTCCCTGTCCAGGTGCCAGCATCGCCAAGTGTCTTCTGGGGGATTGTCCTTCTAGTAGGCAGCTACTGTTTTCAGGCCTGCACGGGTAGCATGGGTGCAGATGTCCCTCGCCTAATCCTCGTTGTCCAAAACTGCCCATTGTTGCCAGGAATCTTTCCAGAAGAGGGTTGTTTCCCCATTTCTGATTTCCCAGAAGGCATGCCGAGTCACCATCTATCTGTTCTGCTTAGCCGTTGTCCAGATTAAGGAGCCTGGGTTGTCCCCATTCCATCAAATTAGGTTCTTTTCCGCCACATCTGGTGCATATTTCTTCCTCCAAAGTCTAGCCCAGAGGTCCTTGGGGTTTTTTAGCCACCACCACCAAATTTTGGCGCTTAAAACTTTGTTCATCATGAGGGGGTCCCATAATCCCAAGCCACCTTGCTCTTTGGGTCGGCAAAGTTTGTCCCAGCTGATCAGCGCTATTTTCTTCCTAGAGTTGAGGCCTTTCCAGATGAAGTTTCTTTGTAAGCTTTTAATGGTTGTGAGAACAAACTTTGGGGCCGCCAGCGTAGAGAAGGTGTAGACAGGAAGGGCCTGAAGAACAGCTCAGAGAAGAACAAGATGACTGGGAAAGTTTAAAACTCTATAGGTCCAGGAAGAAAGCCTCTTGGTAAAGGAGGATAATAGATGTTCCCAAGAGGAGTTCCAGAGGGCATTGTCAATCAGGGGAATGCCAAGGTATTTGGATGGAAGGGAGCTTCTATTAAAACCTAGGATATTAGAGACATGGCGTTGAATCGGGGGTGGCGTATTGAAGAAAAAGATTTGGGACTTATCCTTGTTGTAGTCCATACACGAAGCGTCCGAGAAGGTCTGGAGGATCGCTAGAAGAGAGTTGGCTTCGCGGACAGTTGGGGTGCCCATCAGAAGCGTGTCATCCACAAATTGACTGTGCAAGATAGGAGGGAAATGCCATACAAGAGGAGGCCTATTAGTAGATTTCTTTCAAATGCTACATGGATGGAGCGACTGAGACCTTCGGCCATAATGATGAAGAGGAAAGGGGAAAGAGGATCTCCCTATCTAATTCCTCTTGAGGGGGAGAAGGGTAGAGAGGGAACACCATTGATAAGAATGGAGACGAAAGCCGAGGAGGTTAGATTGAGAATTCAAGTCACCCAACGCTGATCAAAACCAAAAGCTAGGAGCATTGCCCGCATATATTCCTAGCTTATCTTGTCAAAGGCTTTAGAGAGGTCTAATTTGAGAAGCATACCTGGTGTTCTGGTCTTTTGCAAGGAGTGGATCACTTCATGGGCTAGGATGACGCTGTCCAAGATTTGTCTGCCCTCAACATAGCCTAATTGCTCCAGGGATATGATTGTCGGTAAGATAAGCTTGAGTCTCCTGGAAATCACTTTTGTTAGGAGTTTGTAGATGACATTGCAGAGAGCTATGGGTTTGAACTGCTTGGGGTGGTGTGCCTTCCCCTCTTTGGGTACTAGGGTGAGGAAAGTCGCATTGAGAGCCTGGAGGACTTGCCCGGTGGCTCGAGAATCTTCAAGAATTTCCCAAACCTCTACCCTGATCATCACCCAGCAATGGTGGAAAAAATCGTTGGTGAAGCCATCAGGACCAGGGGCCTTGCATTTGGGGGTGTCCTAAAGTGTTAGATCCACTTCCTTAATTGTAATAGGCCGGAGCAGGGATGAGTTTTGCTCCTGGGTAATGAGGGAGGGCACATGCTACGTAACCTTAGTAATGGCCTCATATCTATCCGGGAGTGGTTCCGTGAGGAGATCTTGGTAGTAGTCGACCAAGGTCGTTTCCATGTCTTCATGGGAATGAATAGTCTCCCCTTCTGCAGAGATGAGACGCGTGATCTTATTAGAGTTCCTTCTGTGGATGACAGTTCTGTGAAAGAATTTGGTATTGCGTTCCCCTTCCTTGAGCCATTGGATGCATGATTTATGCTTCCATAGAATCTCTTCTTGTCTTTTCTTGGCCTCTAGCTGTTGATTTACTTTTACTTCCTGGGCTTTTAGTTCGTCCGTTAGCCCCTGCATCCTAATCTAGTATTGAATCTCGCCCATTTGTTCTGACAGCTGCTTTTGGGAATCAAAGATATTGCCAAAGGTTTGCTTATTCCAGAGTTTGAGAAGTTATTTGAGGTTCTTTAACTTTTGCTGAAATCTGTACATTTTGGAGCCGTGAGAGACCTTTGCTTCCCTCCACCAGTCCTGGATTTTCTCTTGGAAATCGGGATGGTCGAGCCAGAATTGTTCAAACCTGAAGGGTTTCTTTCCAGGTGTTGTTGGCACATCCAACCATAGCTTTATGGGCCAGTGATCTAAGCCAAATAAATTCAAGATGGTAGCTTCCAGAGTCGTTCCTTCCATCATAAGGGAGTCAGAGATGAGGAATCGATCTAGCTTGCAAGCGATTTTGTGTAATCCGGTTCTTCTATTTGTCCAGGTGTGAGTGCCATTGATGGTTTCCAGGTCAATAAGGTAAAGGTTATCTATGAGGCTGTTGAAGTCACTGTAGTCCTGATCCAGTCGTCTTGATCCTCCTTTTTTTTCCTCCGGGCTGCGAATGATATTGAAATCTCCCCCAATATTCCATCTATTATGTTGAGTTAGAAAGGATAAGTAATCCAGGTTCCGGAGGAAGGCCTGCTTCTCCCTTGGGCTGGCCGGGCTATAGACATTGGTCAGGTGTCCCGGCTTGTTTGAGCCAATGAGCCTATAATCAGCCGAAATGGACCATCTGGTAGCGAGAAAGTTTTCCAGCAGCACTGAGTTGGTGTTCCATAGGATAGCCAATCCTCCTGCTGTACCTATAGCTACGGTAGAAACTGCTTCCCCTTGCTTCCAACAGTAGGGAAGTAGCATGTCGACATCTTCTGAGGAGCACTTTGTTTCCTGCAAAAGTACTATGTCAAGCTTTTCCACAAAGATCAGATCCCATAGCAATTTTTGCTTGCTACGTCCATTGAGGCCTATAATATTCCATGAGATGATCTTCATGATGATGGGGGGGTAGGGAGAGGGAGGAAGTTTTCTGAGATCAGGTGGATTTTCCCTGAGTTTACCATAAAGTGGCCTATCTCTTGTATAAGCTTATTGGTGGATTTCCTTCCTCTTTTCTTATCATCTTTCTGAGATTTGCTTGGGTTTTTTGACTGATTGCCCTGTATTCCTAGACCTTTGCTAGCTCGGGCTGAGGACCCCGTTGAAGAGTTGAGAAAGACCTTGTGCACCTTATGTAATTGATCCCTGGGTATGGTGTAAAGTTTTTGATGCCTGTAGGCGTGCTCGAGGTGCTCTAGATCCACCCCGGCTAATTCTTGCTCCTCCAGCTCCATTTCTGCATCCCCGTCCTCTGTCTCCAGAAAGTCTTGTGGGTCCTGAGCCCCATCTAGGGGGGTGAGATCTAACTCCTTACCCTATGGAGATCGTTCATCCCCTTGTCTGGTAGATTGGGGCCCATTACCTGGAAGTGGTTCATTGGGGTGAATAAGGGTTGTGGGGTTCTCTGGTTGATTTTGGAGAATTGCAAATTTATTACTAGTTGAGGGATCTTTACTTACTTGGGTCGGTTGCTTTCTTCCTCCTTGCCTTATTTTCCCTGTAGGTTGAGTAAAGACATCCTTGTCTTTGCCTCTTTCTGGGTTCTCTTCTTTGTGAGCCGTATTGAGAGGGCACTCTCTGAAAAGATGATCGTGTTCATGAAATTTTCGGCAGCGGAACGGAATGTGTTCATAGTCAATGGTTTGGGTCTAGTCCTCGTCATGATATTCCAATATTATGGATCTTGGGAGCGGCTTGGCGATGTTCAGGTACACACAGATTCGCGCATAAGAGGTGTAGCGCCTCTGCTTAGTGGATTTAGAAGACTTAACATAGATGCCGATGGTGTTGCCTATGCCGACCAGGACCTCCTCCAGCCAGAATTCCTGGGGAGAGAGTACAATCTGATCCATACAGGTGCATGGGAAAATTCCTCCTTTTCAGGGCTGAACTTCTTTGTCCAGAATCTTAAGAAAAGTCCCGCCGAGTTGTAGAAGTACGGATCCCCATCAAAGATGCAGTTGCGATCCTCAAGGTTGTGGAGGATGATTGTGAAGAACCCCTTGGATCCTAGTTGTAGCTCATAATGACCTTTTGGCTTCCACCAATGTTGAATCCATTTGACTAGATCGTGCTCAGAAGGCCAGAGCCCTAGAAATTTTCCCACCAGGGCATAGTCTCTAATATATTGCTTTTGCTCTTCTATGCGCGATGAGCTGATAACGTATTTTGGGGCATGTGGCGCTTGTGGGATACACTTTCCTGGCATCCATGGAGTTGACGCAGTGGATGGGGTAGTCTTTTTCTCTGGATCGATGTCCATCCCCCGATCCTTGAAGGTTCCTTCCTCCAAAAGTTTCGAGCGCAAATCTGGTGGCGGCTCAAAGGTCAATCGTTTCGTACCTTCTGCAACGTTTCCATTCGTCGTGGCTTGGCTATAGGAGGTGCCATTCGGCCCCCCCTCCCTACGAGACATGAGCCCCAACGGGGCAGGCGTTGTATCAACGCGGCTCAAAGCGGCTGAGGAACCCTAAACCCTCGGCTCAGAGCAATTTTTGCAATTCCATATTACCTTCTTTATATTTACAATATTACTTTATAAAAAAAACATCAATTTTATATTTACCATATTAATTTATATAGAAATTTAATTTCATGTAGAGTAAAATAAAAGTTTATACACAAATTTAATGTCATGTAGTAAAACCAATTATTAATGTTGGAGAGGTATAACACTCAAACTATTTGGTGAATTGTATTCCAACTATATTGACTTGAAGTAGTAAGATAGTGGTATAGTGATGTCGGTACTTATTTCATAACTATTTATTTTTTCTACCTTTTGACAATAGAATCATATTTTTCATATTTTCGACAACACACAATAAACATAAAATGAAACATTTAAATTAATACATGGCAAAAAAGTATTTAAAAGTTTGATGCTTAATTTAATGCATTGTAAAAAGGAGAATATACAAAACATTAGTTCATAACAAGTTAACTTTGCCATTTTTTTCCATCAATTATGAGAAATCAAATATGAGACAAAAATTGATATTTTGAATTCCAAAATTATGATATATATATATATATATATATAATCAAAGTTTGAATAGTAACACTGTAAAATACATAAGTTCTACATCCATTTTAGGATGATAACAAAAACTAAGACATTTAACTCCAAAATTTTGGACTCTAAGCCTCCAAGCCATCGCTTTAAGATAGATCACTTTATACATGAAATTCAAACCCGCAAAAAAAATAGATTTCAAAAATTGAAAATTTACAATTCAAACATGAGAAATAATACAGAATTCAAAAATTGTAATTAAAATAAAATTAGCATACATACCAAAAGAGTTAGCTGTCATATTCCAAAATCCTCTTTCCAACAAAATATATTGTAAACATATTTTCCACCAAATATAATTTAGGCATCTGTAAAAATAAAAAACATATTAAAAAAACAAATAACACATATTAGCATATATACTGTAACTAAATATTAAATAAACAATAAGTAATAATAACATAACCAACCACAGTTAAACAAATTTAAGATATAGTTACTCTCCAATTAAGAGTACATGATTTAAACAATTTTTAAATCTTATCTAAAATCTTAAAAAAAAAAATTAAAAGAAAAATTATGTTCTTGGTAAAACAAAAATTGAAATAGAGTTATATAATATTCTGAAAATAAATATAGAACTGTGTATGAAGAAAGTTCACAAATATCCATATTAAGTCATCATTCCAATGAAATACTTATCTCCTTGTGGATAAAGTCTCAAATCCTTCAGGTGAAATTCTCCTTGTGGATAAGGTCCCAAATCCTTCAGGTGAAATTCTCCTTGTGGATAAGGTCTCAAATCCTTCAGGTGAAATTCTCATCCCATGTGATGTTATTGTGTTCTTAGTAAAACAAATTGTGAGTTAGAGTTAGATAATAATATGAAAATAAATAAAAAATTGTGTATGAAGAAAATTCACAAATCTTCATATTAAGTCATTCTTCCAAAGAAATACGTATCTCCCTGTGGATAAAGTCCAAAATCTTTCAGGAAATTCTCCTTGTGGATAAAGTCTCAAATACTTCTGTAATTCTCATCTCAGGTGATGTTAATTGATCATATTTACATAACAATAAAACACTGATCTCCTCAGCAGTTAAATACTTCTCTTCTTCTTCTGCAGTGATCATATAATCAAATTTCACAATGCCCTTTCAAACTAAAGGACTCATAAATCTCCATATTAAACAATTCTTCCAAAAAACTACTTATTATCTAAAAAAGTTTACAAATCTTCATTTTAAAAACCATTCTTCCAAAAAATACTTATCTTCTCTTTCTTCAGTGGAATAGATGTTCTCATATAATCTTACATGTACATGAAGAAAACATAAATCTCCACATGTATATTAAGTCATTCTTCAAAAACCATTTAAATGGGATGTATTCATATTAAATATAATAAAATGCTCTTTGAAATTATGTGAGCTAGCTCACATATACAATATGTGTGAGCTTATTTGTAAATATAATTGAATTTTGGTTGTTGTGATTAGTAACCAATTATGTTAAGAGTTGACAATACCCTGGAAAGAAGGAATTCACTTCGTTGTATGTAGAAAACACAAATTTGTCCATACTACGTCATTCTTGGACAAGAAAGTAAGGAATGCAATCGAGGAAAATTTAGAAACTTTATTTTTTCTGATGTAGGATAGAATCTATTCTCAAATATTCAAACATATTCAAGTTCAAAATTACATCTTCATCATGATATAACCTTAAATAAGTTTGAATGTACACCATTTAAGAAAGGCTAAAGCATTGAATAGGAAAGGTTAAACTAAAAATTTGAGAAAACAAAAATTTGATAAAAGTCAAGAACATACATTTATGAATCGTCATGAATGGACACATTCTTCCCTAATCTGGGTGCTTCCTCAATTCCAATCTCCCTTTCGAGCACACTCTCAGGTACTATCTTCTCCACATTAGCCTATATAGCACATTTCAAATTTGAAAATTTTAAAAATTATATTTAAATGATTATAACACATTAAATTTAAATGATTTTAAGACATTAAATGATACATGTGAACTCCCACCCTCTTCAAACTCTTTCAATGAGAATTGATACAAGTCATCCCAAGTAGTAAGAGATGGAATAGAAAATTGTGAACAACACAACTAAGAACTAAATCTAGGATTCAATGTGTTCACAATTATACAAAATTATAAATGTTTTTGATTTGTTATTCAAAAGAGTGGATATTGAACAACTATTAGAAAAAACATACCCGATTCAATCCATCCAAATTCAAACTTATTGAATCAATTCCCCCACTGACTGAATATTCATTTAACATATCTCCAAACTGTAATTAATAGTAAGAAGAACTCGATTATTTCTATAGAGACAAGGATATCTAAATCTAGAGCTAGAAGTAAACTATCATAAAATGCGTCAAATTTTTTCTAAGTAGAACACATACCAATCTACGGTTCAGGTCATCATTCTGAATGACCTTCTTCTAACCATCCCGACAAAATTTTGCATACTCCAAAACTTCTTCTGCTGACATTGCATCTAAGTCCGCATCTATTTTATCAACAAATGTGGCCTGGGAATTGGCTTTTGCTCGCTGATGCTTCATGCCCACATCAACACCATAAAAAATAGCTTTCAAAATTTCCCCTATTGCAGTCCTGGCCTCTTTGTCAACTTCTGATGTAGCCTGGAACTCTGACAATGATGCAAATTCCCCTGTTGGGCAAGGTATTAAAGGTTGTGGAGACCTCGACAATGCCGCACTTCAATATGCCCCTTTGCGATCATATGTACGTCATTTACCAGTCCCATAATATTTGGATGGTAAACTAGTATATTCAGGATGCATATGCAAGAAAAACTCTGCAAAATAGTGTGGAACTTCATCGCTCCACAAAAATTTCCCATATGCCGCAAAAAATCTGTTATATAGATTTCCTGCAATGTGAGGGTGCTTAAAATATTGCACCTTCAACATCTTCCGTTTTGGGCCCTCTTTGAAATTGAACATGAAAATGGTGTTTTCTTTTGAAACTCTGTTTTTTACCGTCCCTCATTTATCAGGACCCATCACCTTTGACTTTCGTCGCCTCATTAGATCAACAAAATTGTCAGTGGTTGGCCCCATCTTCTGATATGCATCCATAAAGTTTTCCAGTGAATGAAAAACAATTTGCAAACATTGTTTGCTCTCCTGAGGGAGTTCCAAGAACACCAAATCATTTTCCAACCTCTTTTTAACACCTGAGCATCGCTCAAGCATCATTGCTTCAGTATTCTCTTCCCAGGGAAGTTCATCGCCAACATCTGAAGGATAGGTGGACGTTGGCGTGTAATCTTCTGTTTCTTCATAACGCGGCCTCCTAAATCCACCTTCACCCTCTTCACTGACATTTTAATCTTCGTGACAACCACTCTCATTTTTGGTCCTTGCTCTAAATTGATTGCCTACACACACATTTGAAAGTAACTTCAAGATTTAACCTCATATAAATTTAAATACAAAAAAATTCAACAAAAATAAACAAAATTTAAGAAACTTACCAGAAATATTCTTTTGTCCAGAGCTATTTCCTACATTCTCAGGTTTAGGAGTATTGATATGCAACCTATATAAGAAAGTTTAATCCATAGATAGAAAACAATACAAATTATTATCCTTCACTCATCATCCATGCACCAAAAAGCAGGGCATTTGAATCTATAGGTCTTTGAACACCGAAGTGACGACCATCGATTCGGCTCATGGCCGACTGCTCAGGCATGAACTGATGACTAAAGGGATAAGTGACAGAAGATAAAACCACAATCTTTTCATAATAATCAACAAAACCCACACAAAGAAGTCATTGAAATCAGAAAGTTGGGTTCATCAAAGGAAATCAGTTCAGAAAAACAACAAGCAAGTGGATTCATTAAAAGTTCCCTAGGGTTGTTTGTAAATTATTAATATAAATTAAGATGAGGTGGAGAAAATGTAATTTGTGTGATAATGTTATATTATATAACATATGAACTGTGCAAATGCTATATTATATATTAGGATCACTTGAAAGATTAAAGGACAAATTGTTGGATAGTTGTGGATATAGTTGAACTAAATACATAACTGTGAAATATTTTATGGTCACCTAAAGTTACAAAAATGGACCTAATTTTACTATAAACTAAGGGATTTCCACTAAGTGATACATAAAGGGGCCTAATTTTAATATAAACTAAGGGTTTTATACCTAATTGTTACATAAAGGAACCATATTTCCACAAAGGGTTTTCTTAACTATTAACTCCCTAACTACCTTGCTTGATATAGTTTTGAGTTTATTTGTTGTTGATTATTAAACCTAACATCATATCCCTCCATGTCCAAAACCTATTTTTACCTTGAAAACAATTGTAAATCGTATGAATTTTGGCTTTGGGAAAAAAATAAACCCTTTTTGAGACACTCATCAATCTTGTTATATTATATATGGATTTCAAGATTTGGGTTGTAGCATTTCTATATAATCATGGAGAAATATAGAGAAAATTCAAAAGTGTTTATAATTTATAATATTTTAATTAATATCATATGTAACATATCCTATCCTCATATAATTAGTTATTTCCCCATTAAGAGAATGACTAAAACTAGGTACCTAATGTACAGGCACAAGAGACTACTAACATGAAAGAAAATATGCTACCTATTGCTTAATGGGGGTTGGCATAAAGATGCCAATTCTTGGCTAAATCATTTGAGAATAGAGAAGGAGATCACTCTACATAACATTGATATACCATTAAAAATACTATTAAATTGAAATTCAATGAAATATCAATAGTTATGAAGAGTTTTTGTTAACTAGAAGGTAGGGATAAAATGTTATTTCTAACATAAAAACTCCCATATTATATGGGTTTTCATTAGAAAATGTTTTCAAGATGGTCTCACTAGATGGTTTCAAGATGTTTTTTGTCAACCTAGTCCAAATATAAATGACTCTTGGCAATGAATATTTCTTTCTCTTGTTATGAAAGGAAGAACACAAAAAAATGCAAAACCTGGCGTGAATTACATAATCATGTTAATCATTGAGTTTTTAAATGAAATTTTTGTTTGAGGCCATAACTAAGGGAGCATATATCATAGCTTGGCTCGACTCACTAACCTAAGGAATCTTGATAGCTTGGCTAATGACCATTACAGATTACCTAAAATAAAATCAATCTATGAATAGATTGACTCATTATAGAAATGTCAACATTAACAAAGTAATATATATTTTTTATTCATTAAGAATCATTAAAATTTCCCTATGGTTGGATCCACTAAAAAAATGTATTAGAACATTTCTTTAAGATCCCTTAAAAATTCCCTATGGTTGGATCCACAAAGACCACATATAATTCAATGCATTAGAATCCCAAAAACAAAGAGTTTATATTCATAACCTCACACACCCACTAATAACATGAGAAATCTTTAGTAAGCGGTGCACAACTTGTTATGCCTTTAATCTTGGCACAGAAGAAATCTTGTTTTACTAAGTGGTGCACTCTTATCTGATCACAGATTGGATAATGTTATATTATATAACATATGAACTATGCAAATGTTGTATGAGGGTTGTTTGTATTCCTAATATAAATTTTGATGAGCTGATGCGAATGTAATATTTGTAAGGCTTAGTTGGAGTTAGAAATCTAGATAAAATATAGTCATATAAGGTGGCAATTCACGTTGATTGAGAGTAATCATGACAATAATTTCAAATGTAAGTGCATCATAACCTATTGTAAACATAGTAATGTGAGTTTTAATGGGATATATATTAAAAAGAAGATGATTTTGAGTGA
>JASDQU010097160.1:0-21489 GCA_032191745.1 Picea mariana | reverse complement strand
TGTAGCACTTGATTGTTTAGTTAAATAAGAAATTATAGTGACCAACATTTTGGCGTCATTGCCGGGGAAGGTAATTATAGATTTCAAAAGAAATTATGTTCTTTTAGATACAAAGATTGCATGAGAGGACACGGAGACCCCAAATACACTGACCCTACAGGTGGCAGGGGTAGAGGAAGAGGAGGAAGAAATACTTACATCGACGAGATTATATCAAAATCTGAATCTGCTGCTCCTCAACGACCAAACTCTCAGAAACCAAAGTCCCAACCTTCATTTCAAGCAAAATTTGAAATGGGGAAAGAGGTTTGGAGTCCTGAGACAGTCGAGAAACCAGTAGGAAACATTGAGGATAGAGAAAGCGCAGCAGGGGAGAAAATAGAAGAAAACATGGATGAGTACAATGAAGAATTTCATCATGAAGAACATGCAGGTCCTGAAAGAGAGGTAAATGATGAAAACTCTTTTTCCACATTAGGATTTCCTATTGGTGATATTCCTAGAGGGGTAGCTCCCATGAAGAACATTCCACTCTCAGCACTACCTAACTTTCATGGTTTGTCTTCAAAGGATCCTGATGAATTCCTTTTTGAGTTTGACATATTATGCAGAAGTTATGATTACATTTCCAATGCTCAAAAACTAAAGCTATTTCCAGCAACATTGAAAGGAAATGCACTAAGATGGTTCATGAGTCTTGGAGGCCATGTAATCACAACATGGGATCAGATGAAACATAAATTCCTACATAAATACCAGGACTATTGCCGAACAAGAGAAAAAAGAGAAGAACTATTTAAGATGATACAGAAAGAGGATGAAAATCTGGAGGACTTTGTAGAAAGGCTACAGTATAATCTACAAAGATCCAGTAACCACGATGTAAGTAAAGATATCCTTAAAATGATATTACTAAAAGGAGTAAGGGATGACTGTTTAGATATGCTGAATATGTTTGGAAAAGGGGACATATCTAAAGAATCATATGATGAGATTGTTAACCTATGTAAAAGATGCTCAAGAGGATCTTTAAGGAATAGATCAAATAGCAGGGATACCACATTCTCAAGAGTTCAAAAATCATCCAGTGGAGGAGCAACAAGAGTCGAAATAGGTAATTTACTTGAAGGTTTTAAAATTGAAATGTTAAGCTCTTTTGCCTCACAAATTGACACCCTGCAGATTCAAAAGAAGCAAGCAGAAGCAGAAGCAGCTCTGTCCATCTTTTGTTCTAAATGCAGAGACAAGCACCCACGAAGGGAATTTCCATTGGAAAAAAATCCAATCTGCACCATCTGTGATAAAGATCATGAAACTCAACAATGTCCTTCTCTACCAGGAATTAAGGCAGCATTACAACCAACTGATGAAGAAGCTGAAGCCGTCTATCTGTTGACACAGAGAAGGAAATGGCAACCGCGGGGACAAGGTATGAATCCTAACATGCCGTTTACATCTTCTAATCATTGGAGTAACTATCCTCCTTTTAATCAAATGAATTACCCTCCCTATAATCAAATGCAATACCTAAATCAAATGAATTACCCATCCATGCAACAAACTAACCCACCCTTTGTTGATCCGTCAATGTGGACTCCTTGGCCTCCACAAAAACAACAACCGTATCAGAACCAATGGAATCCAAATTGGAGAGGATAATAATCCCCCTTCCCAAATCAACTACCTCAATCACAATTTCTGCAACCACTCCCCTTACCATCAGGTACCCCACCAAACAATCAAATAATGAGGCCCCAACTACCTGTACAACCTAACCGTAACCCCAATAATAAAGCTGTGTAGTGCATTGATATTCATAACCAACCTACATTCTCTCTTCTCCCTGCGCAATGTAATGATATTCATTTATGATCTGGGAGAATAGTAAAACCTATCATAGCTGATGTTACCTCTTCTGATAAACAGGAAACAAAAGAGCATGATGTACCTGAAGAGGTACAATCATCCTCTAACGCTGCTACTGAAACAACAAAACCACCATTTCCTGAGTGTTTAGCTTTGACTAAAATGCATGAGCCACCTACTTTCAATCTTCTAGGGGAATTACAAAATCTTTATGTCAAAATTCCTCTACTACAAGCACTCCGAGATGTTCCAATTTATGCTAGGACTATGCGAGACATTTGTTTTAAGAAACCTGGTAGGAAAATTAAAGATCCCCTTACAGTTCATGTCATGGGTGACTTGTCTGCATTAATGTCAGGTAAATTTCCCCCAGTTAAATATGGTGATCCCGGCCACCCTACCGTCTCAGTACAAATTGGAAAAATGATAATCCCTCGAGTCCTAGTAGACTTAGGTGCCGCTATCAATATTATGACTCTGGAAACCTCACAACTGCTACAATTGCAAAATGAAATCAGAGACACCCCAACTATCTTAGAGTTAGCTGACCATTCCACAATAAAACCAGAGGGAGTCATTGAAGACCTAATTATCTCAGTGGAATCATGGAATTATCCAGCTGACTTTGTGGTATTACAACCTAAAACAAAGTTGGGGGGCCACCCTCTAATTTTGGGCAGGCCTTGGCTAGCCACAACAGATGCTTTTATCAGCTATAGATCAGGTTCAATGACAATCTCCAATGGTTATGAGACTAAACAACTTACCCTTTACCCTCATGCTACACCCTTGATTAATAATGATAATTATATATGGGTAGACTTTGATGATCAACTTACTCAACCCATCTTGACTATCAGACAAGCCTTAAGCTTTAAAGATGCCACTAAGGATGAAGTAATTAATAATTTTATTTGTGAACCCTCCTCTGTGACTCCAGAAACACATAACCAACTAGATGCACTTTTGGAGTCAGATAATCAGGAAAACCTTAACTCTAAAAACCCACCTCAAACATTTGCCACCATCTCTTCTAAAAGCATACCAGTAGAAATTGAACCTGGAAAAACACTGAACATAAACCCTAATCTGACAGATGCTGAAACACAACAATTAATGAAGTTACTTCTTGAACATAAAGAAGCATTCGCATGGGACTATACAGATATGAAAGGAATCTCTCCCGAATTATGTACTCATCGTATATATATCAAGGAAGATTGTCGACCGATCTGCCAATCTCAATGATGAATGAACCCTAATTTAAGAGAAATCCTTAAAGAATAACTTCAAAAATTTCTCAATGCAGGGTTTATATATCCTATATCAGATAGTGAATGGGTTTCCCCATTGGTAATAGTTCCTAAGAAAAACGGGAAATGGAGAGTATGTGTGGACTATAGAGCCTTAAATAAAGCCACTCAGAAAGATCACTTTCCATTACCATTCATTGATCAGGTGTTAGACAGTTTGTCAGGGAAGAATTTTTTCTCCTTTTTAGATGGTTTTAGTGGGTATAATCAGATCAAAATTGCACCCTAGGACCAAGATAAAACCACTTTTACTAGACCTTGGGGAACTTTTTCTTATAGAGTTCTCCCATTTGGATTATGTAATGCACCAACAACCTTTCAAAGAGAAGTTATAGGAATATTTTTTGATATGCTTAATGACTCTATGGAAACTTTTATGGATGATTTTACCCCTTATGGTGTTTCTTTTCAAGAAGCACTACAAAACCTTGAGAAAGTACTTAAATGATGTATACAAGCTCACCTCTCCTTAAGTACAGAAAAATGTCATATGATGATGAGTGAAGGAATAGTGCTTGGACATTTTATTTCATCTCAAGGAATTCAAGTGGATCCATCCAAGATACAAGTCATTAAAAATATTCCTACTCCCAAAACCCAAACAGAGGTGAGAAGTTTTTTAGGACATGTTGGATACTACAGAAGATTTATCAAATTTTTTTTCAAAATAGATTTCCCTCTGTTTGTATTACTGATGAACAATGCCGAATTCAAATGGACTAATCCTTGCCAAGAAGCATTTAATACACTTAAACATCAGTTATCTACAGCCCCTATTCTAAGAGGACCTGATTGGACACTTCCCTTTCATATATCCTCTGATGCTTTAGATATTGCAATAGAAGCTGTGTTGGGACAAGAAGAAAATCATCTCCCTTATGCTATTTACTTCATTAGCAAGAATATGACTCCTGCTGAACTTAACTACACAATTACCGAAAAGGAATTATTAGCAGTTATCTATGCTATTAATAAATTTTGACATTACATCACTGGCTACTCTACTCTTGTCCATATTGATCACTCAACTATCAAATATCTAATGAACAAACCTATCACAAATGCTCGAGTCACCAGATGGTTATTATTATTGCAAGAATTTGATATTACAATTGTATATAGACCAGGAAAAGAAAATGTAGTTGTTGATTTCCTTTCTCGGTTAACACCTGATGATGATACCCCAGTAGATGATTCCTTTCCAGATGAATATCTATCTTCAGTATCTTCTCACTCACCTTGGTATGCAGACATCGCTAACTACTTGGTTGTAGGGAAGTTACCACCACACCTATCCCACTGAGAGAAAAGAAGAATCATTCAACAAAGTGCTCTGTATAGCTGGATAAGTGGGTGTCTTTTCCACACAGGACTTGATCAAGAAATCTGAAGGTGCATTAGAGAAGATGAATTTTATGATCTACTAAAAGATTTTCATGATGGCCCTTGTGGAGGGCATTTTGCTGATAAGAGAACAACACATAAAATTCTCAGGATGGGGTATTATTGGCCCTCACTTTTTAAAGATGCAAAGAAATATGTCTAGGCTTGTGATAGCTATCAAAGAATGGGCCAACGTAATCATAGAGATGAAATTCCATCAAACCCCCAGATAGCACTTGAACCATTCAAAAGATGGGCCTTAGACTTTGTAGGACCCATTAACCCCCCATCCAATCAAAAAGTTTACATAGTGGTCTGCACAGATTATATGACCAAATGGGTGGAAGCTAAAGCACTCCATAGAGCGACTGAAGAAGAAGTTCTAGATTTCCTATTTGAAGACATCTTCATCAGATTTGGAGTGCCGAGAGAATTAGTTATAGATGGAGGACCTCCTTTCACTTCTCATGGTTTTAAAGCCACCCTTCAGAAATATCATATTCAACATAGAATGAATACACCATACCACCCCCAAGCCAATGGATAGGTGGAAAGCACAAATAAAGTAATAGAATCCATTCTCACAAAAACAGTGAAGGAAAACAGAAAGGACTGGTCTCACAGGCTCCCTGAAGCATTACGGGCCTACAGAACTACCTGGAGAAATACTACAGGATTCTCTCCCTATGAATTAGTTTATGGAAAAAGTGTCATCTTTCCTGTGGAATTTGAAATCAAAACCTTAAGGAATGCTTTAGATGTTAACCTTGATTTGACCGATGCACAGAAATCCAGGTTGCAACAGCTTAATGAATTGGATGAAAAAAGACTAGATGTCATTTATCAGACAACTATGATTCAACAACAAAGATCAAAATGGCATGACAAAACTATCAAAAATAAGCAATTCCAAAAAGGTAATTGGGCCCTACTATATGATTCTTAGTTTAAATAATTTCAAGGGAAACTACATACAAGATGGATTGGACCTTATGAAGTGGACACTGTTTTCCCCAATGGAATAGTAAGGCTCCTCACAATCGATGACTCTAAAAAACCGTTACTTGTGAATGGTCATCGGCTCTGTTTGTACCAACACCCTATCTCCAAAGAAGATTTTAAGGCCACATGTGTGGCAGACTCTCATTACCTCTTTTTAGAGGGGGCTCCTACCCCTCTTTGCAATTAATTCTTTTTGAAACTAATTTCCTTAGTATTAGATTAGATTAGATTTAGTCTACTAATAATCCCTGTCAAGAAATGGCATGTTATAATTGATTTTTGCAGATTCTCGATTAAAGAAAAGGCCTACCAAGGAAGGACGATCTTACTTCAACAAGAGCCAAGATTCCCCATTGCTGAAACACCATTGTTCAACAATTCTTCACATTTTCCCATTGCTGAAACACCACTGTTCAACAATTTTTCACATTTTTCTCCCATTGCTGAAACACCACTGTTCCGCAACTCTTCACATTTTCCCATTGCCGAAACACCATTGTTCTGCAATTTTTCACATTTTTCTCCCATTGCTGAAACACCACTGTTCAACAACTCTTCACATTTTCCCATTGTCGAAACACCACTATTCCGCAATTTTTCACATTTGTCTCCCATTACTGAAACACCACTGTTCAGCAACTCTTCACATTTTTCCGTTGCTAAAACACCATTGTTCAACAATTCTTCACATTTTCTCGTTGCCGAAACACCACTGTTCAGCAATTTTTCACCCTTCTCCCTGTTGCTGAAACACCACCACTCAGCAACATGTCGCCACTGCTGAAACACCACTTCCTCAGTAGTGTTCTGCAACATCACTCTTCAACAAACATTTCTCTAGTCTTTCCCTGTTGCTGAAACACCAACTTTTTAGCATTCTTTGTCAATAAGCTTTTGCGCTCTCATACTACGTTTTGTCCTTCCAGTAAACAAATCCTTGATACAATTTCTCTAACAAATAAAAAGTCTCCGGCATGGGTACTGCAGAACTATTATGGATAGGCACTATATTTTGTTTAAAGTACAAATCAAAAGGTAAAGATGAGGTATGCAAACTTTATATGTAAATAAAATTGAACTATAGTTAATGAGAAGATCCCAACTCATAATTACCACTCATGTAAAATCATTATGTCAGCCGTACTTGCGGGGGGGGATATCGAAATACTATACCATAATTTCACACGAACCAACCACCATCATTCTATTTTTACCATCCTTTCGTTGTTTTACCACCATTTGCATGCCTTCACCTGAAAAACTCACTCTGCACAGAAGCGGTTACTCGACTCTCTGACGGTGCATTTCACTGAGCTGTTAGGTATGGGAGGCCCTGTTATACGGTATGAACCTGCCACGATAGCCCTGTTAGAACTATATCCAGAAGTTCATCAAATGTTTCTGCAGGCAGGATGGCTCGGTTATTTTCAGAGGCTCCGGGGATTTGATCAACAACAGGTTCTTCAATTCGCTCAAAATCTTCAAGAAGATCATTCCATTGTTCAAGGGGTTCAGATTCCAGTTACAGAGGAGGATATAGCATAGGATTTGGGTCTCCCTACCAATGGCATTCGCTAGTTCAGCTGCAAACATATCATTCTTAATGCCCAGCAGGATTTCCTCTTACCAGGGGAACAAATTGAGCCTAAAGGCCGGGGTGTCTGACTTAGCTCGTTGCCGCCTCCATGGCCGAGAGTTGCAAATTTTGTCAAGCACTACCTTACCTGTGAAGGCCGATACTAGGTAGTCTACCAGTACGATTTTGTCCTGTTGTCTCATTTACGACATGCTAGATTGGTAAACATTCCTTATTATCTGCTCGGATGTCTTAAAAATATGTCACACTACTGTAAAAAGGATAAAAATTGTGCCCTTTCCCTCACCCATCATCATCTCGCTCAACTTATTATCCAAAAGGGTTTTTCCCAACAAAACCCTCCACTAAACAACCCACCCATAGACCCCCAAGAAGCTGTTGAAATTCTTGAAAATCTTCAGGAACACCAACCACAAAACCCTCCAGACCCTCCGAAAGTACCTAACAGTCCACCTACAGACCCAATCAATCCAATTAACCTCCCTACCATACCAATCCTGCCCCACATTTTACCAGAATCATTCATTCCCACTGTTCATATCCTTAGTGATGATTCTGAACCAGACAATTCTCCCTGTCCCATCATTAAGGAAAAGCCCCCACGCAAACGAAAAAAAATTCCTTTCTTTCCACCCTTTTTACAAATAAAATGAACAAGGGCCTCAACAAGAGCAGCCACTACTGCCACTTCCCTAAACCCCCAACCCATCCTGTTAAAACCCCGTACACCTCCAACCTCCCAAATTCTGGAATCTTTACCTATTCCACCCACAGGCACTGAAACACAAGAACCAGAGGCCCAGTGTGTTGCAACATCATCTGTTTCAAATTTAGTAGCTGAAAAAAAATAACTAGCTACTCATCAAGTAACTGAAACACAAGAACTAGCTACTCATCAAGTAACTGAAACACAAGAACTAGCTACTCATCAAGTAGTTGAAACACAAGAACTAGCTACTCATCAAGTAGCTGAAACACAAGAACCAGCTACCCATTTAGTAGCTGAAACACAAGAACCAGCTACCCATTTAGTAGTTGAAACACAAGAACCAACTGTTGATATTGTTATCAAGACACAGGAATTAGATGCCCAGGGTGCTGCAACATTACTTTCTTTACATCAAGAGGCCAAAACACAAGAATCAACTGTCGATCCTATAGCTTCTCCAAAAGAACCAGCGAGTGCGGCTGTGACTGCTACACAAGAACCAGTCACCCCTCAACCAGAACCAACAATGGCCTCTGTCTTACAAGAAAATGAGTTCCTAAGGTCCGAACTCGAATCCTACAAGCAAGAGCTAGCCATGGCAAAGGAAGCCTATGAGAAGGAACTTAAATTGTACACCCTAGCTCACGTAGCGACCATGGCAGAGGAAAATACAACAGAGAATCCATGTAGAGAGTATATGTGCAATCAATGTGGGGACATCTATTATCAAGTAGGCTACAAAGTGATTCAAATTCCAATGCCAGGAGCTTCCCCTACACCTATGACTTTTGCAGTCAAAGAAGAGCACCCTTCTGTTACACAAGAACCAGCAGGACCTTCCAAAATTAAGACTAAACCCTGGCCTACAACAATTGTCAAATCTGAAACCCCTGTTTTTGTTAATAAAGTTGTACAAACATTTCCTATTGATGAATCTGCCCCTCCTATCCAGATCAATACCCACACCTTTGTGGAACAAGCCACTCAGACCCTACCTCAACCTACCACTTCCAACGCTGAAACACAAACTCAGCCATGGGATGAGCAGGCAATAATAGACAAATGGAAAAAAGAGTTTGTTGTTACACAGGCCAAAAGCCTGCAGGAACATAGACTAATCTGGCTAAACCATATCTATTCAAACTGGGAAGCTTTGGAGCAAACACGCCAGGAATCCCATGCCTATAAGAAACAGAATAAAGAGCTAAAAGGAAAATTTCTCCTGATATTTGACTTGGTACAAAAGTTGTTGGCTGCAAGGAAACCATCCTGCAATTACTCTCTATTCCTCATGGAACAACTTACATTGTTTCAAATTAAACCAATCAAAGAAGGAAGACCCCATGCAATGTTAAATCCAACAGATTTTGTTAAGACTTTTGCAGAAGCCTCTGCTATGGATCATCACCTCCTCTGCGAGGTATATTTTCATAATGAGGCCATCCCTGAGAAATGACAGCTTAACCTTAACCCTCTTGTTAGTGACATCCAAATTCGGGCACTCACCTCCTTTCTTAACAATCAGATTATATGGTAGGATGACTTCCTAGTTGCCAAGCATAATGAGGATAACTGCCTTCTCTGGATACGGCCAGAACCAAAAAATGTTGCCACCTTTGTTACAGAGTATTATCAGTTTTTGAAGAAACCAGGGATGACTCAACACATTCAGCAACTACAGAAAACAGTGCTTCAGGATTGTCAACAATTCATTAAATCCACAGAGATTGCTGCCCTACAAGCAAATAACATGTTTTGGCAACAATCTACTAAGAAAAGATAGGAACACAATCCCTTTAGCCCCACTAATATTGAGACACCAATCTCCAGGGTACCTAGCTACATCAAGTGTGTTCAGCAATGTGCTAAAAGCTGGATAGGTTATCAGTTTCATTTTCCTATCCTGTGGATGCTAGCATAGAAATATCAAGTTCAGTATAAGTTTCCCAAGAAGGATGAAACAACAGCTTGGCAAAAGCTACAACACGTTCAAGGATTCAGAGCTCCAACAGACAACGCTTTCCACAACTATTGCTTAAGTAACTTACACGCTCAGAGTCAGTATCTAGATTATGATTCAGATTGAAGTTGCCTGACGACATGCAACATTTTAAGTTGGGGGGGATGTTAGGACCCTACAATGTACCTTTTTTCTCACACTTTTTTCTCCATTACATCCTTTTTCCACTCACATTTAAACTTATACTATCACCTTACCCTATCTCTCCAAAGGTATATAACGTCTCTTCTCTTTACTATATATTTAATCTGTTTTTCATATAATTTTACATTACTCTCGTACTTAACCATTGATCAAAAATATATAAGTGCTGAAACAGTTCAAACTATAGATTAGCATTGAGGCCTGTTGCTGAAACAGTCAAAGCACGCAAACCCTATGGCTAAAACAGTCTGTGGTCTACGATGCTGAAACAACAACTCACACAGAAGAAGTTGTTACACTCTCTATGGTCTACGATGTTGAAACAACAACTCACACAAGAAGAAGTTGCTACACTCTCTGTGGTCTACGATGATGAAACAACAACTCACACAAGAAGAAGCTGCTACACTCTCCGTGGTCTATGATGTTGAAACAACAACTCACACAAGAAGAAGCTGCTACACTCTCCATGGTCTACGATGTTGAAACAACAACTCACACAAAAGTTGTTACACTCTCCATGGTCTAAAATGCTGAAACAAAAATACAAAGTTGTTACACTGACCACAACAGCCACACCTTGAGCCAGAATTAACCATCGCTACTGCGTAAGACCACGCTGCTGAAACAGTCAGAACGTAAATCCCGTTGCTGTAACATCCCGTGATTTGAGATGCTGAAATAGCATACAACAGCAGTAACAAAAAGTTAAATAAGGAAGCTGTTACTCCAGCCACAACAACAACACCTCACTCAGCACCTTTTCAACTATTGTAATAGCATTTTGTTATGGGAGACCAGGATATCCTACTCCAGTATAGAGATTTGATCTGACTAAGAATAGGATTCAGATGTGCACATGTAATTTGATGATCAAATTGTATCGAGGGGATTCTCCTCTTTAAATAAGAGGAAATCATCATTAGAGAGGATCTTATTTTGGGCTAAGAAAGGATTTACAGAGAAGGACGTGTTTTTACTTCAAATTGTAATATGACATAGTTGACAGATGAATAAAAGATTGTTCTGAGCATTTCTCTCTAGTTCCTTTCGTTTCAGGGGAATCTTGTCAGAAGGGAGGGCCCACCTTCTTCACAAGATTCACCCATTATCTTTGTAGTGTGTTAAGTATTATTTATGTTCATGCTTTGATTAAATTTTGTTTTGCTGAAACACTACTTTACTGAACTCTGTCTTGCTGAAACTCTGCTTTACTGATTGTTACATTGTTTTCATATGATTCATGCTTGGGTAACTGTTAATCATTCTAGTTAGCAATCCTGTTTGGTGAATTTATGAAAGTTTGTTAATCAGGGATAGGTGCTGAAGATTCCTGCTCAGGGAATAGGGTCATGTTCTCTATTAAGGGATAGTTAGCCTTCAATGTGTGTCAATTATTTCAGTTAGCAATGAGTTCATGAAAGTGTGATGATCAGAAACAGGTGCTGAAGATTCCTGCTCGGGGAATAGGGTCTTGTTCTCTGTTAAGGAATAGTTAGCCTTCAGTGTGTGTCAATTATTTCAGTTAGCAATGAGTTCATGAAAGTGTGATGATCGAAAACAGGTGTTGAAGACTCCTACCTGGGGAATAGGGTCTTGTTCTCCGTTACAAAATAGATGGTCTTTCCTTTTGCAGTATCATGAAAATATTTCTTTCTTAGGTTGTTATTTCTTAATGTAATCCAAGATTCTTTGGACAATTATTTCTTTAAACATTGAACTCTGCAATAGGTAGATTGCTTTCCTGTAATTCAAGTTAGAACTTTAGTTTGTTCAAGGCAAGGTTTAATTAATGTATTCTTACTACAACTCTATATTTCTTTTGAGATTGAGCATATACAGTGTGTTATTACCTTTGAAATAAACATACTTCCCTGGGTTGATAATTTATGTAGCACTTGATTGTTTAGTTAAATAAGAAATTATAGTGACCAACATTATGAAGCTCTTGTTTTGGGTTTGAGGATTGCAAAAGACATGGGGAGTGAAGAGCTATATGTGTTTGGTGACACTGAGTTAATTGTCCATCATATCAAAAGTATTTATCAAGCCAAGCACCCTCAGCGTAGAAGTTATAGAAATGAAGTGTGGGATCTAGTTGACAGTTGTTTCTTAGCTTTCAACATTTCATTTGTTCGAAGAGAAGATAATTCTATGGCCGATTCTATGGCTATTTCAGCAAGTAATTTTAGAGTCCCTTTGCCACCTAATCTCAGGTATGATGTAGAAATGAAATATAGACCCTCTATACCTAACAATCTCAAACATTGGAAAGTGTTTGAGGATGATATTGAAATCAAAATATTCCTGGAGACAGTTGATGAGTTTTCTACATTACACATTGATCAAGATCCTGATTCTGAAGTAAATCCTCATGACGATGTTTTTTTGAAAAAAATTGCTAATCATCATATTGTCCAATTTCCCAACAATCATATCCCCAAGGGACTAGATCCTTTGCAAATACTATTTGATAGAAATGATGTGGTAGTAAAAGGTAAAGTTTCAAATGAGGATGTTGATGTAGCTGAGTGCAATATTGGTACGAAGGAGGATCCAAAATTTGTCAAGTTGTCAAGCATCCTGTCAAGGAAACAAAGGGCCAAGTATGCCAAGCTTATAAAAGAGTTTGTTGATGTGTTCGACTCGACATATAAAGATCTTAGAACATACGAAATAAAGTTCATTGAGCATAAGATCCTAGTGAAGGAAGAGGCCAAACCATTTAGACAGAAATTGAGACAAATAAACCCCATGCTGCTGCCTATTATGGAAAGGGAGGTAAAGAAGCTGCTGGATGCCCAAATCATTGTCCCTTTGAGATATTTTTATTGGGTGGCCAACTTGGTCCCTGTAAGGAAGAAGAATGGAAAAATCAAACTCTGTGTTGATTTCAGGAACCTGAATAGAAGCTCTAAGAACGACAATTACCCTTTTCGTAAGATGGAATACATATTACAGAGGGTGATAGGTGCATCCAGGATTTCCATGATTGATGGCTTCTCTGGATATAATCAGATCTCTGTCCTTCCTTAAGATAGAGAAACGACAGCCTTCACCACCCCTTAGGGTACATTCACGAATGCTATAAAGATGCCCTTTGGATTGATGAACACAAGGTCTACCTTTCAGCGAGCTATGGACATCACCTTCATTGGAGAAAAGGATAAATTTGTAGTCATATACTTGGATGACATTACAATTTTTTTTAGGTCTGATAAAGAGAATTTTTATCATATGAGAAAGGTCTTCTTAAAATGCAGAAAATTTGGTCTCTCCCTAAATCCCAAAAAGTCTCTATTTGCCATGCAGGAGGGAAAATTGTTGGGACACATAGTATCAGCTGAGGGAGTCAGAATTCATTGAAGCAGGGTAAAAGATATCCAAACTTTGTCACTTTCCCAATCCAAGAAAAAATTTAAGTCTTTCTTGGGCAAAATCAACTTTTTAAGAAGGTTTGTGTTGAATTTTGTTGAATTTGTGAAGCATATCATAGCCATGCTCAAGAAGGAGAATGAAATGAAGTGGAGTAATAAATCTAGAAACTCTTTTGACCAAATCAATAAGGCCTTGACTAAGGAACCTGTACTCATTAGTCCTTATTACTCCAAAGAGTTTCTGATTTTTTCCTTTTCCTCTTTTGATATAGTAGAAGTTGTTTTATTGTAGAAGAATGTTGAAGGGTTGGAGTAGCCTATTTCGTTTTTTAGCAGAGAACTGAGGGACGTAGAGATAAAATATGACATCATGGAAAAATAGGCTTATGCTTTGTTGAAATCCCTCAAGGATTTCAGAGTCTATGTCATGCATTCAAAATTTATTGCATATGTTTCTTCAGCTTCTGTGAAGGACATTCTCATTCATCCTGACATAGATGGAAGAAGGAGCAAGTGGATTGCCAAAATCCTTGAATTTGATCTAGAAATAAATCCCACCAAATTAGTTAAAGGCCAAGGTTTAGCCAATCTATTGGATCAATCTAATTTCAAAGCTTTAGGGATTAACTGCATCAACATCTGCTCAGAAAATCAGCAAGTTGAGTTTTCTTATACAGGCCCACAAGTCTGCCCTCCATTGGCATAATGCATCTAGTACAAAGATATTATATTTTTTCTGCAGGAGTTGTGACCCCAGATGGAATGAGAAAAATCAAGGCAGGAGATCTTAAGCTCAAGGAAATTAAATACTACCTTATTGATCAAGTCTTTTACTGGAAAGACCCTCTGGGAGTACTTTTGAGATGTTTAGATCTAGTTGAGGCCCAAAATATTATGTTTGATTTTCATGACATTCTATGTGGGGGAAATCACTTCTGGAGGACCACAACATATAATATTCTTAGGGACAGATGTTTCTTGCCTACTCTGTTCACTGATGTCTATACAAAAATTAGGGCCCATGTTAAATGTCAAAAATTCACTAGGAAGAAGCAGCTCAAGTCTTTTCCATTGAAGCATGTGGTAGCTTCAGGACCCTTTCAATAGTGGGGTATGGATTTTATTGGGTAAATTCATCCTACCTCAAGTGGTCAACACAGGTGGATCTTGACTGCCACTGATTAATTTACCAAATGGATAGAAGCTATCCCCACAAGGAGTGCTTCTCACAAGGTAATCATTGGTTTTCTTGAAGACATTATAGCAAGATTCGGTTGTCTGAATAGAATCATCATTGATAATGCTGCATCTTTCAAGGCTGAAGCATTGATCAAGTTTTGTGAGTAGTTTGGGATTGCATTGATTCAATCTACCCCCTACTACCCCCAAGGAAATGGATTGGTAAATTCCTCTAACAAAATATCGATAAAGATAATCAAAAGATTGTTAGAGGATAACAAGAAAGCATGGGATTCGAAGCTCAAATTTTCTCCGTGGGCTAATAGAGTGACAACAAAGAGATATCTTGGTGTCTCTCCTTTTCATATTGTGTATGGATTTGAGGCCATCTTTCCTTCTCAGCTTGCCTTTCCAGTGGAAAAATTCTTCCAAGACTACCAAGGGGAGCCTAATGATATGATCAGAAGAATGCAACAGCTGATAGAAGTGTAGCAGACTAGAGAGAATATACTGGACAAAGCACATGAACATCAACAGAAGATCAAGCAAGATTTTGACAGAAAGGTAAGAAAAGAGGATTTCCAATTGGGACACCTAGTAGTCAAATGGGATGTGCCCAAATAGGACTAGGACAAGCATGGTAAATTTGAATCCCTATGGATTAGGCCCTCCAAAATATCTTAGGTATTCTCAAATAATACTTATAGGTTGCGGAATTTGGAGGGATATGAATTTTTTGGTGGCCCTGTAAATGGGCATTATTTGAAGAAATATTTTTTCTAGGTCGTGACCGACATTCCACCACTATAAATACCACTCATGTTTTGTTTTGATTTTTAGTTTTTATTTTCAATAAGAGACCCCATAACCCAAAGCTAAGGCATTGGAGTTGCATGTTCTTGGCAGCTCGCAGGGATCATGCCATCCCCTATGGAGCCAAATGTTATCACACAAAATTGTTAGAGTCTTCTGGGTTCGTGGTTTCTACCTAAGTCTGTAATGTTTCCCTATCTTTCTCCTTTTCACCGACCAAATATTAAGTTTTTCCCCTTTCAACTGGAATTTTTCTCTGTGTTTGCCCTCAATCATTTGAGTGAAATTTTGTTTTGTGTATTCCTACCTGAGAAGTCTCGACAAATATTTTTGTTTTATCTGAGGTTAATCACTTCCCTTTATACCTCTGTGACTGATCCATTTTCTTTCTCGATCCCTCATCCAGTCATTGTTGGCCCTTGACCAAGTTGTGGGAGCTACTTGGTCATATTTGACCGTTTTGGGTTTTCGATGCCCTATCGAAGGAAGCATGCAAGACAAAGCAGAGATCATAGGATCTCGGTCCAGTTTGGGCCCCTTTCTAGGGTTTGGGTTAATGTAATGGGAAAGGGATGTTGGCCTGTGGGTTTACCCACACTTAGGCCCACTTTTGTATGTATAAATAGATGTCCAAGCAAGGTAGAAGAGATTCGATGGATTAGTGTTAGTAATTAGATCTGTGTGATCGAATGTGGATTGTAAATGCTATGTGCATGATTGTAAGAGACTTGCGGAGCTTAGTGCAAGTTGTTGTAGGAGGTTGTGAAAGGCTTTGTGTTGAAGCGCAAGGAAGAAGGATCTAGCAAGATGCACAGATCTTTTGTCCTGTGCGGAGTAAGGGTTGTTGAGGATCTATGTTGTAACTGCTTGACCAAGATAATAAAGAAGAAGAGTTGGTGGACATAGCCTCAGGGTGGGGGTGAACCACGTAAATCAGTGTGTGATGCTTTGTGCTTGATTCAATGTGTTTATTTCTTCTTCTGCTAAGTTCTTTGATATTTGTAGGAAGATCTTCTTATGCTTTGTGCTCCTAGATGTGTATGAATGTTAGAAATGATGTGTACAAAGATGCTTAGTGTTGATCTAATGGGTTTGATCTAGCTTACTATTACTAAGTGATTGAATACTATAGATTAGTGTGAATGTTGGGAAGCTCTGTCTTATAAGCGAAGTGGTTATTGAATGTATCTTGAGGAACTAATGGTGCTAAGTGCTATAGTAATATGTATAATCATAGATCTATGTCCTAGCTAAGGTTGCAGACACCTGAGTCTTACAACCACCCCTACCTCTACCTCAGGTGAGGCTTCATCTGCTTCATAGGTGTTTCTGAAAGGGTTGGTAGTTAGGGTTTTGTTGGTGCATTGTTGTAAGCGTTGAACCCTGGGTCTGCCCCTATGCCAACAAATGCTTCCAATGCCGGGACTGGAACTATTATTGCTGGGAATTGAGAAATATAACCTTTGTGCAAAGATTTGATATAGAAACCAAGAAATCTTTGTCCATAGATATGTTTCCTTAGTGCGCAGTGTTCTACTTAACCTATGAAGATTTGTACCAAGAAAGAAAGATCAGATCTGCAAAAAAGAGGTAAGATCTGTAAGCTTTGTGCTCTGATAGAG
This sequence comes from Picea mariana, assembly GCA_032191745.1. NCBI lineage: Eukaryota > Viridiplantae > Streptophyta > Pinopsida > Pinales > Pinaceae > Picea > Picea mariana. The sequence continues at coordinate 4,464 of JASDQU010097160.1, read as the reverse complement.
GTAAGAATACTCAAATGTTTTTAGATCTAAAAGCTTTGTGCTCTGCAAAAGTAAAATAAGTGAAAATTTTTGTTTCTAGAGTATGCATCTAGGTATGTTTGATAGATTCTATCCTAGCTTGGAAACTAGGGCTCTGATAGATGAAAGAAAGTTCGATATGAATAGATCTAATAGATATGTTATACCTATGCATAGAAAGAATGTCTGGACTAACAAGCGGATGTAGGATTCTTGAAATAAATTTTTGCAGGCTAGCTACCATAACCCTAGTGCACAGTACAGAAGAGGTTGGGGATCATTTAAAAGAAAGAGAGGATTAACCCTCTGTTACAGTTGCAGAAGACCGGGACATCTTGCTAAGGAATTCCTTGGTGGAAGACCTATTTGTCTATGTTGCAAAGATTTGGACCACGAAGTATTAGATTGCCTTAGAATGATTTCTAAAATGGAAGGCATGAATCTGAAAGAAGAAAACCCTAAGATAGATCCAGAAATAACAGAATCCCAGAGAGAATTAGATAAGATGTTACTACAGATACGAGACACCTTGAATGATCAACAAAGTTTTAGATTATTAGAGGTTTTTAACAAGAAAGAATGCATCAAGGTAAGAATAGGAGACTTCGACGTTGAATGTGTTCTAGATGAGGAAAAACAAGTGAATGTTATGACAGAAAGAACTTGGGAAGCTATAGGGAGGCCTGTTATGACCCCTTCACTGAGTGGAATAGGGTTATTCAGAGGGAAAGTAGTGAACCTATGTGGAAGGCTCAATCAGATATCTATGAATGCTAATGGAACTTCAACAGAAGAAGATTTTGAGATTATCAAATTTATTGAGGACAACGCCCCATTTACTATGTTACTTGGAAATCCTTGGATTGAAAGAGATCAAGCCAGAAAGAAGGAAGAATATTTTTTTTTAGAACAACAGGGACAAGAGTTAAAAGACTTCATGATGAGAAGGATCGCACAATTTATTGAAGAATAGGAGAACAGATCGAAGCTATATCACACTAGGAACCCATATGTCAAAGTTATTAGAACACCAGAGGACTCATGGAAGATTGAAGTTTCTATCTCAGATAAAGAAGAGATGTTATACCTGAACCCTAAGAAAGAACCTTAACAGCATGAAGTAACTATATCCAAGGAAAATAAGAGCTAGATCAAGAAAATAACTACTGAAATGAAGCTGACTGGAAAGAAAGCTAGAAAGTTAAGTAAGAAGAAGGCAAAGATTGAAAAGTTGCAGGAGATTCCATATAGAACATCGCAGAAAGAAACCTTGCAGAATGGGAGCTTCGTCAAGATATCAGAAAAATGGCCTATGGCACTTTTTCGTGATGAAGCGATATAGCCATTGGACCTATATACCCATTCGACTTCCTCCTTGAATAAACATAAAAGTATTAAAGGATCATCACTAGAGCATTGGACCGCACCATAACAGACAGATCAATGTTAATGGAAGCTTCATGCCCGTTGCAAGTAGACCATTTTTGAATTTCTTATTTAGTTCATGGCACCATGCATGAATAACACCTTTGACAAATGAGAATTATAAGCCTACTGAATAGTAGTTGTATGCAGTGGTCATTGCGATCTAGTTGGTCATCCTATTACAGTATCTAAGATCATTGTGAACCCCGACTAATTTTTCTCTCCAAGCGCATATGTCTGACGAATTTAGCGCAGCTGAAGAATCTTCAAGATAGTTACTCTTTAGCCTCAGAAATGAAAGAGTCATGTCATAACAAGGCTTGTATACAAGTTTACATACATCCTCGATGAGAGGAGTGAAAGCCTCCCTGTCGACTGCTCGAGCAGGAACATCCTGAGTTGGTGCAGAATGTAGAACCAAACATAAAGATGATATGGCCAATGCGAGGTTGGTTCCATCCATCCTACCTTCTTACATACCACCTCTGAGTAGTGTGATCAATAGAGACAACATTCCTAGAAACTTAGAGTACACTCTAGTCACTACGTACCTGCCGAAAGGGGTATGCACAGTCCGCGCAGATCAAGACAAGATTGCAGCATTGAAGTTTAGTGACTTCAACCTGGGGGATTGTAAATTATACAACACACTTGCCCCATACAAGTACCTAACCAGAACCAAGGGAAAGAACTCAAAGATCATCCCTCAACAATGGACTATGAACCTCGCGCAGTCCACTCTGTTGAACGTCATGAAGATCCCACATTTCGGACATCACCAAGAAGTCAATGCTTGTGTTAAGCTACTCCTAGCAAGCTACCACAGAGGATACCTATGGTTGAACCACCGCATCATAGTTGATCCAACGTTGATCAATAGGATCACAGGTCTTAGCATGCAGGTCCCTAATCCCCATGACTACTATCCTGGAAAGACCATAGACCACGCTCTTGCTCAGAATATCAAAGAAGCTTATGGAAATGTTGAGAAAGGAGCAAGAGGCTACAAGGTATCCTCTATTCAGAGTGTCACAGTGTGCCTTTCATGTCATTTGATCACAGGGAAGCTCATTCGCAATAATCGAGCCACGCAAGCATTCGACTTTGTAGTTGACCTCGCAGGAAAGTGCACAGAGGGACTATAGACCAATTGGGAAAAGTACCTGGTGAATCAACTATAGATTGACTGCAGAGAAGCCCAAGATCATGGGAATGAATTCTATTTTAGCTGGCTCTTGTTAGTTATAGATTTTGTTGCATGGGAGCTACCAGAAGATGCAACCTTCCCAGACTTCGACCCTTTTGAGCCCTTATCCATGAAGTTCAGTACCTTATGGTACTCGAATGATATAAGTAAAATATGGAAATCCAATGCTGTATTCCATGCCTACTACAATCATTTGAAGCACACCATCCAGTCCAAGCCTTGGATAACCCTGAATACCCTCTTTAGGTTCAATCCCTTAATGAATTTCAACGCGGACTGCCACTTTATTTACATAACAACACACACTGATGAGAACAAAGAGTAGTTACAATCTTATTATAAGATGACAAAAGAAGACCTGGAGGAAATCACCAAGAAATGGTTGGCAGACCTCCCTGTTTCAGTAGACCCCATAGAATTGTCTAACATCGATAGCCCAGAAGATGCGCAGGATACACTTGGGCCCAGTAAGATGAAGAAAACAACAAAGATGATGAAGGATGAGGAAATACAGGATATAGACAACATATCTATAAGGACCGCATCCATTTCACTTGAGAAAGAAGGTAATGATGAAGAAGTTGAATAGAGGCCAGAAGATGAAGAGGACTCATCGAAGAAAATAAAGGTTTCACCTCTTAAACCTTCCTCTCGGAAGAAACCTAGAACCCCTGTAACCAAGATGAAGACCACACTGACCCCAGATGACTTAAGTTTCCTCGTCGCCACTATGAACGAAGCTATAGTAGAAATAACAGAAAGGAAGGAAGCCAAGCAAGAGGTAATGTACAATAGAATTAAGAGCGAGCTCCAAGGAGTGCAACAGGAACTTCGTTCTAGCCGCCCAGTCTCCACTGCGCCCCGGCGAGAAGGAAAAATAGAAGAGGTAGATGAACTAGTTCAACTATGCAGGATTGCTACCACATTCGAAGAATGCCTTCGAAAAGCAGGGGAAGAAACCATGCAAGCCATCCAGGCCTTAAAGCAAGAACAAGAGGAAATCATTGGGCAACGTCAAATTGCGAAACAAGAGAGGGGCTGTCTCCAAGCAAAATTGGAAGAAGATAGAGTGAATATCCAAAAGGAAAAGGACCAGATGCTCACAAAGCAGATTAGGATCGAATAAGCAGTCAACAGAGAATTTAGCTCTATGACTGGCTTAGAGAAGAAAGAAGAAGAACCCTTAGAACACCAAGTGATGAATCTTGCTGAAGTTATTCAACAAATTCAACAAAGAGTCATAGAATTAGAGCTTCAAACCATACCAAGTACCCCACAAGAAGAATGTGACCCGTAAGAAATGAATGCCCAAAGCACAATATAAAGGATTAAAGAACTCACTGAGGAATGAAAATAGTTAAGTAGCAAAAGTGTGCGGATACATGAGAACCTAACTGAGAATCATGAATTACACAAATTGGAGTCCCAACTCCAAGAGGCGAAGCATGAAGCTGAAAAGCTATAGGTGTAGTTGAAGGCCCTATCACCCATTGAGAAAATGAAACGGTATTCCGAGTAGTGCATAACACAACAACAAATCCATATAATCCAGAGCAAGGTAATGGAAGTAACTCAGCAACTTCAACCTTTGTAGGATAAGGAATGTCAACTATTTATAGAGATCGAGAACCAAGGAACATGTTAAGGTCCTAACCCGCACATAGGTAGATCAATGTATTCGGATGTAATAAAGGTCAATATTAATAAGACCTTTCAATAAAATAGAATAAGGCGGATGTAAGAAGACCTAATAGAAGCTTCCGCTTCTAGAAGGATCTTCCTCTAGATGCGTCTTTTTAGTATAAATAGGAGTC
>JASDQU010097158.1:10556-21512 GCA_032191745.1 Picea mariana | reverse complement strand
TGCTATTAGAGGATTAGGTGAAGAGATCAATGAATCCTTGGTTGTAAAAAAAGTGTTGAGATCACTTCTCTTGAAGTATGATGTTAATATTTCCGCCATTGAAGAAACTAGGGACTTGACCAAAATGACAATGGATGAATTACATGGGTCTCTTATAGCATATGAAATGAGAATAGGTACAGAAAGTGACCAGCCAAACAATGAAGCATCCTTTAAAGCCATAAATAATACAAAATACAAGGATAATGACCTTGATGAAGAAAAAGAAAATTTCATAACAAGGGTCCAGAAGGGAACTGGAAGACACAAAGGTAAGCCTCCTCTCAAATGCTTTAACTGTGGTAGAATAACACATATTGCTGAAAAATTCTACTATAAAAAGCGAATTCTCAACAATAAAAATATCTTATACTCCAAGGATGATGACATCTCCTCAAATGAGAGTGATGAATAATATAATGATGGAGGCAAAGTCCTCTTCATAAACCAAGAAACCCAAGATGATGATCACAAGAGTTCTAAAGAAGAATAAATCATTTCTGAAGAAGATTCAGATGAAGAAACCAACCTTGATTCCTTTTGGGGATTCAAAGACAATGTAGAGAGTGAATAAGAATATGAGAATATTGAAAAGTTGAATCATGTTGAAACTGAAAATATCAATCTTAGAAACACAAACATAATACTAAAAGGTGAATTGCGTAGTTGTGAAGAAAAAAATTAGAAGCTTGAAAAGACCATTTATAGATTGAACGAACAATTAGAAGATTATGAGAAATTGAAAGAAGAATTGGATCACACAAAAGGGGAGCTATTATTGACAATAGAAAATTTGAAGAAGTTCGAAAAAATCACTGAAAAATTAGATGGGATCCTTATCAGTCAAAGATATGCAAATGATAAGACAGGACTACGATAGCTAATAATGTAAAGGATCACTAAGGGGCGTGCAATAAGGCGGGGTCATTATTCCTTAGAGCCCTTAGTCTCCCACAAGTTCACCTGGTGGAGTGTTGACTCTAGGGGTTATAGATGTCTACCATTCAGTCAAGTTGGCGAGTGGCACCCTTGGAGCACGTGGTTCATCTTGAAGGGCACGTCGTGCAAAATAAACACAAGTTGGCGAGTGGCACCCTTGGAGCATGTGGTGCATCCTGAAGGCCACATCACGCAAAAGAAACGAACGAGGCGAGTGACACCCTTGGAGCACGTGGTACGTCCTGAAGGGCACGTCGCATTGATGTTGATGAAGGAACAAACCTAGATGGCCCTAAGACATTTAACACATTAAGAAATTCTTAACCAACTCCCCTAATTAAATGTCGCCCAGTTCAGAATCTAAATCTAAGTCTAAACATTCTCTAGGGTAAAATTTGGTTTAACCTTAAGAAAAAGAGATCCTATAAAAATAAAAATAAAAATTTAAACTAAAACCCACTTAAGTAATAGTCTAGTCTTCATAAATTTTTTGGGGTAAATAAGAGAGTAAGAATTTAATTAAAACTGGTGGATTTAAAAATTGCAAAGAAGAAATTAATTCTTAACTTGGGAAAGTATAAAAAGATATTAGATTAATAATAAAAGGAAAAGATTAAGTAGCACAACTGCCATTTTGGCTTTATTAAAAGGGGAAAGAAGGGAAAAATAAAAATTAGGAAACTAAGAATTGGAGGAAACATAATAAAGGAAAGAAGGGAACTTATGGTAAAAAGCGAGGTCAACAAAGTAAGGAATCTGCAATTAAGAACCTTCTAAAATGAATTAAATTAGCAACAATCATTTTGGGGAAAGTATTTAAAACATGTAAGGGGATCTAGGAACACCTAGGAGTAAATTTAGGAGCAACTCTAGGTGAGTGAGGGAATTGAGACAATTAATAAATTTAAAGAAAATAATTAGTGGAGAAAAGAGGGGGATGGACGACACTTGTGTGAAGGAGAATATTTAGAATATTTTATTAAAACTTAATTTAAATGTGATTTAGGGAAAGTTGGAGGTTCTAAAAACTCTATAAAAGAAAGGTAAGATGAGGAAGAAGGGGATCGGTGATAGCGTAATGTTACGCTACCGAATTTGTGACTTGACTGATTACTTGTGGGGAGTTGGGACATCCCAGCTTGGATAGGAGTGGCAGCTCGGCCTTGCGAGGCGAGCTGGGAAGCTAGACGGACCATCTGGATTGTGTGTGGCCCCTTTGCAGCTCGGGGGGCTAAGGGGGAAGCAGAGTACCCCTAGCGATTGGCTGGGAGGTACTGGTGAGGTCTCGACGGTTGACGAGCAGGAGTAGGACAAAGCGCACAGACGACACTCGGGGAAGGTGAAAAGGCAACGGTAAGTTTCTTTTGAATGTAAACTGTGATAGCTAAAATCTTATCTTCTGCATTTAGTAAAGTAATAATGTAAAGGATCACTTTGAAAAATGTAAATGGTGATAGCTAAAATTTTAACTTCTACATTCGGCAAATTAATAATGTAAAGGATCACTTCGGCGAATGTAAACTGTGATAGCTGAAATCTTAACTTCTACTTTCAGTAAATAAATGATGTAAAAGATTGCTATAATCTGGATCTCTACATATGGAGGTTCACCTTATTCATAAACCTATATCCATGCAGTCCTCAAAGATATCATTTCCATGACTATAAGAAATTGATCTACAAACTGCATCCTTATAATGGCCTTCATTGCATTCTTCAACCATGAGAATCGAGCCTATTAGGTTTCAATCTTTCACTGTTAAGGAAAGTAGATGCCAACAATCCCATTAAAAAGACTGAAAATTGGTGCCGTGGTATCTCGGAGCTAGATTTTACAAAATAGACTTGATCATGGATGTCTGGAATGGTACGAGGTAGCGCAAGGATGGTGCACTCAGTAATGCATGATTTCCTTCACCCTGGACATGTGTTGATACCCTGACCTCGCCTCGGAGTATGAATTTCCTTGTTATAATTAATTCAAAGATTCCTTTTATGTGCTTTACCTAATCTATTATGATTAATAAATTTAAAAGATTTCATCCTTTCTGGTTGGGGTTTTAATGGGAAGATTGTAGAATGGTCTTAACTACGAAACATTGCCTGGATGACAATGTGCACTAGCTGCATCAGTAAAGGAATAAGATTATTTCTCTTGGATTTTAACATAAACATAGAAGATAAATTATCTTACAATTTCTCTAGTATGAGTCATGATTTTTAAGTCAAGCAACTTAGCGTGGCATTTCCTTACTTCAGGGATTTACACCCTGCAACTCTTGGCCCAACTGTGAACTAATAGGAATCCTCCCAATTTTCAAATGGCACGGATCACTCATAACTTATCAAGATACCTTTACGCGCAGCCATTGCCATTCCAGAAAACCGTGAGAGTTGATCCTTCAACGAATTATTTCACCACTCGATCTCTGGAGGTGTTATCACTCTGGAATCTTCTCCTTACTCTCTGTCATTGCCCAAAATAGAACCATGAATTGCCTCAGGGATGATAGAGCAGGCTGTGTGAAGAATACAAATTTTCATCGATTTTAAATGCTTACGTTTTTTTTCCTGTGTAAGGAATACAAAGGGGTCGTTTAAAGATTTGTTTTTTCTATTTAAGGTTTCGAAATCTTTTTCTGTTAGGAAGTTCCTTGCATGTCAATGAATCCACCAGGCCAAGGTTGATGGCACTAGCAGAAACCAAATCCTTACCCTCCATTTATGTTCACTGACGTCCTTGCTGCCATCGATTTACTACTGACCATTAATGATAACACTGTCCTCTTTCACTAAATATAGAAGGGCAGTTGGTAAATAGAATGCTTTTATTGTCTTAGGTTAGTGGTAAAAGGGAAGGTTGCTTTTAGTACGCCCAGCTGGAAAAAGGGAACGATTTTTTTTAACAATCCACCTCGTTTAATTCATTCCATCCACCTTTTCCAGTCATTACTGACTGCAACTATGTTAGGCGTTGGTAAATCCTACAACCATTTAACTTTTTATAAAAGCCATCTACTTTTCCCATCAATTTTCTTAGCAACCACTACCTTGAGGTTAGACTTAAAACATAGTAATCTACCTTTAATTAAAAGCAATCTATTGGGTTGATAATCATAAAAGGCTCTTGCTTTATTCAGTTGTAAGGAAAAGATTACGATTGTAATAAAAGAATTATATTTACAGTTTGAAATACAAACAAAACAACTTTATTACAAGATGATTTACCACATGATTCTCATCATGATTTTATTTCCCTGGTTTATTATCCTTAGTTTTGTCTACCATGTTATTGTAATGTGAGTTCATTTCACGTTATTGATTGAAGCAGGAAATGGTAATGCTTTTACAATATGAAAAATGCTTTATTAGTATTGATAACATATGAAGGTAGATTATGGTTATTTTCTTTACAAGGTATTATAGTATGAAAAGTAATGAAATGGTTAGTTCATTGCAGGGATAATTTAAATTACTTTTACATCATGTAAAGGTAAGGTCCTTGAAGCTAAGTACAATAATTTATTACGATTTTGTTGAGGGGGAAGTTGCAACAAATTCTATGTACTTATTTTTAAGGTTAGGGTTCGTAACTTGTCTACTAATGGATGCTCATTTAATAGATTGTACCTTGAGGTATTATGTGCCTTAGACATGCATGGCAAGGCTCACATTGGAGGTTGGAATAAGTTGTGCTAATTTCCTTACTGGCTTTATTAATGGTCATCGTCTTGTAATGTAAATGTTATTCCTACAAACCTTTTATAACTTAACATGGAATGGTGTTGCCCTTTCAGGGCTTGATTTGTAGTTGGGTAGTTGGGATAACACATAAAATGTAAGGTGATTGTTATTTTTGCAAAGTTAATGGGATATAAATGTAATATGTTGATCATGTCTTGGCAGCGTCATTGTAATTTTAGTTGTTATTGATAACCCTATGGTGTGATGCCTTGGATTTAATTACAATGAATTATTCTTAGTTAGAAGATAAGGGTTGTTGCTCATTTAATTAATGCAGTACTTGGCTGATAAACCTTCCGTGTGCTTGGTCTATTGGTGTCGGGTGGGATGTAGACACCTCCATGTTCCTCAGATCAGTCGCCAGCTCTGAGACCTAAAATGGTTAAAATCGATGGGAACCTGGGCTTGAGCGTTGTTTATGTGTCTTGGAGGTCATAACCATTGCAGGGTAGGACGGAGGGGTAGTCAGATTTACTTATTGTCGTTGATTGTCGTTTATGCATGCAGTTACTTGTCGTGCATTCTTGTCTTCTTGTTGTGTTCATCGTGGTTGCATCTTGTTAGTCGTCGAGTGGCGACGTAGAGTTGAATGTGTTTGTCCCCTTGTACACGCGCACACACACTTTTAAAACACACACAAAAAAAAATTCCACTTGTTATAAGAGGTTGTCGTCGTGACGAATGGGAGGTTCGTTACATATGGTATCAGAGTGGGTTCGACCCATGGCTTGGGATCACTACGGCTTTCGTTGATAGGATTTGATTATACTGTTGCTAATCGAGTTGATTGTGTGCATTGAATGGTAATCATGGTTAGAGGACGTCGCGGAGGTAGACGATGGGGTGCTAGGGGAGGAGGCGTGATGCCTCCAGTAGCATCTGTGCCTAAGGGGTCTAACCCCCAGGGAGGTGAGAAAGTTATCGGACAGGAGTAGATAGCAGTTAGCGACATGGTCGGGATGATGAGATCTTTCCAGCGCATGTCCGAGGCACTGATCAGCCACTTGGACAGAGATGAGGCCATGGTGCCGGCACCTGCTAAGGTTTCGCCGCTCGCACCGACCGTTACTGGTAGCATTCACCGTGAACTCGAGAAGGTTAAATTTCCTAAGTTCTTCGGTGCCTCGGACGGCGCAGCTGCCGAGGCTTGGTTGGAGAATATGGTGATGTGCTTCTCACTTCACGATGATACCTCCAACATGAAGGTCCGCATGGCAATCTTTCAACTGAAGGGGGAGCACTCTTCTATGGTGGAAGATGCTCCTACCACAGCTGAACATGGCCGTCGAAGACGTGTCATGGGAACTATTCGAGAAATGGTTCTGAGAGAGGCACCTTTCAGAGGAATTCATTGAGCGTCAGATCAATGAGTTTAACACATTACGACAAGGAGGTCGTACGGTGCCCGAGTACAAGGCACGTTTTATGGAGCTTCTCCGATATGCTCCATACCTTAACACAGAGAAACTTAAGGTCAACCAGTTCATGTTCGGCCTTAACAGAAGCCTACATGCAAAAGTTAGGATTTTGATGCCTCAACTTTGCACGATGTCGTCTAGAAAGCCCTCATAGTGGAGGAGGAGCTTATCAGTGGGGGTCAGACTAGGACTCCAGTGAGACCAACAAGGTAGGGTTCTTCTGGAACACTGCAGCACCAGACACCAACGAGACATACGTCGGGATATCGTGGCTTCCAGAGGGGATTCACTTTCACTACACCCGGATGACCGCCGCCTCAACAACGGACACCTTATCGGGGACCACAACACCAGCAGCAGTGTCACCTGCAGTAGCAGTAGTTTAGGCCTGTTCAGCAGAAAAGACTAGGGTTCCAGGCCAGTGGGCCATCATCTTCTACTTCGGGTACCCAGACTACTGGGCCGAAGAAGGGGTGTTGGATGTGTGGGGAGCCACACTACTAGCGTGATTGTCCTGTGGAGAGGACCAGAGTGTTCGGATCAACTGGATCCACTACAGTGGGAGATATGGGAAAGGCCCATCGGATTCATGTAGCGGTGAATAACTGCCAGGCAGAGCATCAGTCAACTGTTCTTGAGACAACAGGTATTGTCGCTGACTAGATCGTTAGTATTTTGATAGATCCTAGTGCTACTGAAAGTTTCATTTCTGGTGCAGCGCTAAAAAGGATTAAGGCAAGGGCAGTCGAATAGGACGAGTTTAGCCTCATAGAGATGGCTTCGGGAGCCAAATAGAAGGTTGGAGGAAATTTTACGGGCTGTGCCCTTAACCTGGGAGAGTTTTTTAGGAGGGCCAACCTGTACGTCACGATCTTAGGATCTTATGATGTTGTAATTGGTATGGATTAGTTGGAAACGCATGAGGCGATACTCAACCGTAAGACGAAATGGTTGAGCTTGATCGATGACGAGGGACAAAGATGTGTGATTGTAGGACGAAACCAGGGAGTTTCCCTGAGGTTTGTCTCTTCCTTACAGTTACGGAAGAGTATGCGCAAGAGGTGCAAGCCTTATGCAATCCTTGTGCTAAATGAGAAGGGAGTAGCGGAAGGTCTAGAACACCTACTAGTGGTGAAGGAGTTTGCGGACATATTTCCAGAAGAGTTACCTGGGATGCTGTCAGAAAGGGAATCGGAGTTTACCATAGACCTGAAACTAGGGACCGAACCGATAGCAAGAATGCCTCATAGGATGTCGACCCTGGAGTTGCAAGAGTTGAAAGTGCAACTGAAGGAGTTGCTAGACCTGGGACTGATACGTCCTAGTGTGTCACCATGGGGTGCACCTGTTATTTTCATTCAGAAGAAGGACGGATCGTGGAGGCTTTGCATTGACTACCGTCAACTGAACAAGGCTACGATCAAGAATCAATATCCCTTGCTGAGAATTGATGATATGTTTGATCAAATGAAGGGTGTGACGGTGTTCTCCAAGATCGATTTGCGATCAGGGTATCACCAGTTACGGATCAAGGAGGATGACATCCCTAAGACCGCCTTTAAGACGAGATCTGGACACTACGAGTTTACTGTTTTACCGTTTGGACTGACAAATGCCCCAGGGGTATTTATGAGTTTGATGAACGGGGTGTTCCACGAGTACTTGGACAAGTTCGTCCAAGTATTCATTGACGATATTTTGATCTACTCTCGGATGACGGAGGAGCATGACGAGCACTTGCGCTTGGTACTACAGTGTTTGCGAGAGCGCAACTTGTATGGGAAGTTGTCCAAATGCTCTTTTTATCAATTGAGGATTCACTACTTAGGGCATGTCATCTTTGGTGAAGGTATCACCGTGGATCCAGCCAAGGTCGAGGCTATTATGGAATGGCCTGTGCCGACGAATGTCACAGAGGTGCGTAGCTTTATGGGTTTAGAAGGATACTATCGACAGTTTGTTGAGGGATTTTCGAAGATAGCAAATCCGATCATCGAATTGAAAAAGAAAAATAAGAAGTTTGTTTGGACCGAGAAATGCACGAAAGCATTTCAGAGGCTTAAGGAGTTGTTAACAACAACGCCGATACTAAAGTTCCCTGACATGGACGCAGAATTCTTGGTATGCATAGATGCATCCAAGGAAGGCTTAGGCGGATTCTTGATGTAAGACAGACGAGTAATCACTTACATTTCAAGGAAACTAAGAAGGCATGAGGAAAACTGCGCGACGCATGATTTGGAGATATTAGCTATCATATATTCCTTGAAGGTTTGGAGACACTACCTTGTTGGACAAAAATTTGAACTAAAACTGATCATTGTGGACTACAACACATTTTTACGCAAAGCGACCTGAACGGGCGACAACGGCGTTTGTCGGAATTGCATAGTGAGTACGACTTTGAGATTACTTACATAAAGGGAACGGTGAACCAAGTGGCGAATGCTTTGAGTCAGAGACCTCGCATCTTTTCAGTGTTTCCTCTTTAGACGAATCTACGTGAGAAGATTCTCACTTTATAGCATGACGATGATTGGTACAAAGAGGTCGAGGGTTTTATCAGACAAAACCCAATGATGGTACCACGATATGAGGGATTTTCTCTTGATAGCGATGGGTTATTGAGGTTTAAGGGTCGGATTTACGTACCGCCCGACGATGAGTTGTGGATGTTGATCCTGAGCGAGGCTCATAGAGCAGTTTACATGGCTCACCTGGGGGTTACGAAGATGAGGGTAGATCTCAAGCCCTTATTCTTTTGGAAGGGAATGAAGGACGACATAGTTAACTGTGTGGCCAGGTGTCTAGAGTGTCAGCAGATAAAGGCTGAACATAGACACCCAACAAGATTACTACAACCACATGCCATTCCGGAATCGAAATGGGAAGTTATTTTGATGGATTTTATTGTTGGATTGCCACTGATGGCAAGGAGACACAACTCGATTTTCGTAGTAGTAGACACTCTGACGAAGAGTGATCACTTTATTCCTGTACGTACGACGTATCAGGCACCTGACATAGCTAGAGTTTTCATCAGTGAGATTGTGAGGCTCCATGGCATGCCTAAGAGGATTATATCCGATCGAGGATCGGTGTTTACTGGACGAGTTTCCAAGAGGCCTTGAGAACCCAACTTAACTTTAGTACTACGTATCACCCAGAGACTGACGGACATACCGAATGAATGAACCAAACCTTAGAAGACATGTTGCACATGTACGTGATGGACCAACAAAATCGTTGGGAAGAATTCTTGCCACTAGTAGAGTTCGCTTACAACAACAGTTACCAGAGCACCATTAAGATGGCGCCTTTCAAGTTTCTTTACGGGCGACTGTGTTGGACACCTTTGAGTTGGGATCGACTTGAGGATAGGGTCCTGGTGGGACCAGAAGTGATCCAAGAAATGGAAGACCAAATGCAAACCATAAGACAAAGGATTAAAGAAGTGCAGGATCGGCAGAAGAGTTATGCCAATGCGCACCGAGTTGACCGTAGTTATGAGGTCGATGATCGAGTCTTCTTGCGGGTTAAACCGCATAAGAGTTCGATCAAGTTTGGAAAGGGAGCTAAACTCTCTCCTAGGTTCATGGGACCTTTCATGATTATGGAGAGAAAGGGGCCTGTGGCCTATCGACTAGCCTTGCCTGATTCTTTGAGGCGTATGCATGATGTATTTCATGTACGTGTTTTGAGACACTATATTAGTGATCCTACACATGTGATTGACATGAGTTCCTTGCAGGTATCGGACGAGGGAGCGCTCACAGCTGGGCCAGTCCACATCTTATATCACCGCATTCGACAGTTACGCCGTCGAATGGTAGATCAGGTCAAGGTCCAGTGGGGCAACTATAGTCCGCACTCGGTGACCTGGGAGGACGCATATGATATGCGCCAGCAGTTTCCATTTTTGTTTGATGGATAGACTTATGGTACTGTGAAACATTTGTTTTGGATTTTATACCATGAAACTTCGGGATGAAGTTTAGACCAAGAGGGGGTGTATGTAACATCCCGCTCTGGCGCACTGAGAAAAAATTATTCTTTGAGGACACTTGCTCGCAAGTGATCTGGAATTTTATGATAAGAAAACATTTATCCTTGATTATGATGCGATATGATAGATGACATGATGCATTACTACTTCGACATGGACAGGTGCTATTGACTCGGTTTTACTGAGTGTGCAGGGTTTTTGACCTTGAGGATGCAGAGGCATCGACGGGACCCCTTGGACTCTAGATCAAGTCAGGGAGTGTGCTTTGGGGTTGATTGTTTACTGTGATTTCAATATATTTGATTTGATGATATGATGTGGTCATGTTCTGATACAATTGTTGATGATGTAGGCTGATGATAGCTTGCCGACCAGACTCACATATGGAGTAAAGGGGCCACACACGATTTCCAGAGAGGTTGAGGGAGAGGTGTGGACAACAGCCCTACCACAGCTTACTAGCACTCCCGCCGTGGCTCGAACTGTAGGTTAACGATTACCTAGTTCGAGAGGATCCACGATGCCGTGAGGGCAGACTGTGACAGTCCCTCACGATGATTCTAAGGGGTGCGCAATAAGGTGGGGGCCTTATTCCTTAGAGCCCTTAGTCTCCCATAAGTTCACCTGGCGGAATTTTGACT
The DNA here is from genome assembly GCA_032191745.1 of Picea mariana. Lineage (NCBI taxonomy): Eukaryota > Viridiplantae > Streptophyta > Pinopsida > Pinales > Pinaceae > Picea > Picea mariana. Next base: position 10,725 of record JASDQU010097158.1, on the reverse strand, counting down.
ACAGGGGTTATAGATGTCTACCAATCAGTCAAGTTGGCGAGTGGCACCCTTGGAGCACATGGTGCATCCTGAAGGGCACGTCGCGCAAAAGAAGCACAATTTGGCGAGTGGCACCCTTGGAGCACGTGGTGCATCCTGAAGGGCACGTCGCGCAAAAGAAACGAACGAG